>CAVNYN010203448.1:0-33884 GCA_963692815.1 Nyctanthes arbor-tristis | reverse complement strand
CGTGACATGCCATGTAGGAGTGGGTAGACTTTAATCTATCCACCTGAAGGTAGGTGATCAAAACTCTATAAGATGTGAGCTTATCAAATCGGGTTTGAATTGGAAAAAGGGTTGCTAATATTATTTATACCATTACAATATATGTCCACCACCATTAAAGTGAAGTTTTGATAGCAATTAATTTACAAATATAACCTTAAAATTTGAAATAGAATATAAGATAATATATATATAATGGGAAACTAGTCTTCACCGCAGTTTTCCCACCCAAATTGATAAAAATGAGGTTATAATTGACTTTTTTAATTATGTTGGGTAAATATGCAGTAACATCTTTCTTTTCTTAGTACATATACGGTATAACTTGATTAGGTTGGTAATGTTTTTAATTAAGTCGTAGTTAATCAGTTGTATTTAATATTTTATTTTTTATGAAATCCTAATTAGTGGCCCATTTCTTTTCCTTTTCCTTAGTTCTTTCCATATGCAAGATTAGTTTTATTATTTTTGTGGAATCACTAAATAAGTGGGCCTTTTCTTTTCTTTTTTTTGTGGTTCTTTCCATCTGCAGCATCAATTACATTTACTATTTGTGCATTTAATCATGGAGAAGAAGACGCTGAACGAATGTCTGAGCATTTCATCGATTACCTTTTCCATTTCTAAGCATTTTATGATCTCTTTTCTTTTTTCTTTTCCTTTTTTTCCCCTCAATATTATAACGGATTTTTTTTTTTTTTTTGGGGGGATGGAACCTAATATGAAGTGTGGAAAGTGGAAATACACTTGAATGTCATTAGGCCACATAAGTTTCACAATTAAACAGTCAAGAAATTAAGAAAGAATAAAATAGCAAGGATTAAGACCAAATGATCTTTTTTTTTTAAATAGAATTACAATTTACATCATTGCAGAACAAGTACATATAGATATATATTAGTCTGAAACACAGTGCACAGAAATCAATATACAAACACTTATATAAGTGACTGTAAGAAATCAAACTCATATACATGATTACAAACTATATATAAAATGTAGGCAAATCCCTACATAGGGGAATCGAATCTGAGACCTTTACGTCATAGGACCTCAATCTTAGCCCTCTACTCAAATGGACTAAACTAGTGGATGTCTAATCATTGCAACGTCTGTCTCAGGTGTTGTGATTCACAGCTCGAAATTTAAAGGAAAAATAAGAAAAATTTATCTAATAATGTTTTTTTTTTGCCTAATAAATTAATAATATTGGCATATATATGAACAATGATATTAATTTCAACATGTTCAGTTTTAGGTGGAGCGTGGCGAGGCCGTTGTCAGTGCCAGAATCAAAGCCATTGTCTGTTTCTTGTATTTTTGGGAGGAAATCAGTAAAAATATCTCTCGTCAGACGCACGACAGGATGCGTACTTGGTAGGATATTATTGGGGAATCCATACATGGTGGGTCTCCCACACAGTTGTCTTAATAATCTCTCGTCATATGTTTGTATGACGGGATAACCCTGTTATACATCTGGCATAAGATCATTACAAGGGAAATGTGGTTCTTGATGAGTCGTCATTGTTTTTATTTGATTTTGTGGCCTATTTTTTATTTTATTTTTTTATTTGTTTAATTACAATATAAGTGTATAACTATCATTTTATAAAAGTTTAATAGTTGAAATGCATATAATTCCTGAAAATAATGCAGTGTAGCACTACTAGTGTCAAGTATCAGTACACATAAAGTCAAATGATTAATTAAATCAATTAATTTACATGTATTTACCTTTAAGTTCACTTATCATTTTACGTCACGTGTATTGTTACATAGGACCGGTGCACCAATGGCGCTGTATAACATTACTCAATTTGTTATTGACGATTTGGAGAGAGATTTTCTTAAAGACTCGGGTCTCATGAGATTAAAAATAAAGTTGAGGATAAAATTGTGTAAAAGTTGAAAGACTAGAGATGTCAAATATAAATTACCCGATGAATTATATTGCCACTCCAAAAAATTCTAAATGCACCACAATGTTTTTATTTACAAAAATAGATATTGATAAATGGACAAAAATAACCATTTATTATTATTATTAATTATCAAATACACTACAATCTCCATTCACTTTGAATTCTAAACACCACATTATTACTTCCCCTTCTCTTCTCCTCCCTCTGTTGTTTATGATCCGTTTGTACATTAAGAAACTATTATGTTTCATAAGTTTCTAGGGCAAAAGGGGGACGCAAACATGAATTTTTTTTTGGTTCAATTATTTGTTTTCAGTGATATATTAACTTCCCCCAAACCCCAACCCGTGGTCATTAGCCAGCGGCAGGCTACAATGAATCAATTGTCCCTTTGAATCCTAAACGAGGGCGCCCAAATCCCCCTGCTCTCATCTCTCCCACATACAAAGCTTAGATTTCCTGTCTCCCTCGAGTCCTCAACTGATTTTTAAGATAGAAAATCTTCTCACTTTTTTTTTTTATAGCTGTCATGCAATTGCAATAAAATTCTCATTAAGAAAGGGCTCAATCTACATTGTTGGGTGATGACTATGGAGAATTAACGTACTATCGAATATAATTGATGTGGTGAATGCATAAAGATTTCATCATTTTATTATTATTTTTTTCAACCCATTTTACTTTTTATTTAAATTAGCATGTTAAGGTGTAATTTATAAATTAGTGGTGGTTTAATTATAAGAATTATATTTAAAATGTGGTGTAGAAAGAAAAAAAATGTGATTGTATTAATACAAGAATTTTTTGACATAAATTTTCCCTCTGAGATTCTAGTGAACCTAAAGAAAAAAGGCACATTTGACAGATATTGGAAATGAGTTTTTATTTTTTCTTTTTTCAAAAAACGCAAATATTGAAAATTGGGCTTTAATGTTTTAAAAGCCCACACAACAGCACGTAAAAAATTTATTGCAAATGCAAACACTATACTAACACATTCACACCTAACTATTTTCTACAAAATGGTGACAAAACGTATAACTTGTACAAATCTTTCCATTTTCCAAGTCGATACGATCCATTTATTCGTAGAACTATTTACTCGGTCGTAGACATTTCTGGAACACCTCTAACAAAGGGACAAATAGTCAATTTTGAAAGAACTTATTGTCAATCTCTTTCAGATATGAATCTATCTGATTTAGAAGGGAAGAACTTGCATCAGTATCTCAATTTCAATTCAAACATGGGTTTGATTCACTCTCCATGTTCTGAGAAATATTTACCATCTGAAAAGAGGAAAAAACAGAGTCTTTGTCTAAAGAAATGCGTTGAGAAAGGGCAGATGTATAGAAGAGATAGTGCTTTTCCAAATTTCTCAAAATGGAATTTATTCCAAACATATGTGTCATGGTTCCTTAGCACATTAAAAGTACAATTACAATATTCTCATTGATCAAAGGAGTCATATAACGGCAGCACGACTATCACTTAAAAATAGTCACATGTATGAAATTACATTACTTGTCTATTTTTAATTGGTAATCGAGTTTTATACACGGAATCTGAATTAGTTATATTCAACAAGTGTATGTGCCCTGTAGGTTTTTCCCTGTCTATTATTTGAAAAATAACATTTTTCTCTTTAATTTTTGTCCCTAGCATTTTTGTTGATTTAATTTTTTCTCTAACATTATAAATACTGAATTTTCTCGAGAAACAGGTCACACAGTGGATTGGCTGCATCTGATCGAAGCCCAACCAGTTTAAATAGCTGGACCACTAAAAATACTCTTATATGATATATGTATATTGTATAGAAAACTCAAATTTGAGTTTTCCCACGTGATCTTTATAATTGAGGAAAATAGAAATACAAAAAGCAAAAAGGGGGACAAAATCTATTAATCCTCATGTGCGAAGCATGGGATTATAACCCCATAACAAACAAATATATCTGTGTTCATTTCAGTGCTGCGTCTTCTTTCCCACGTTCTGCTAAAAGGTCCTAGATTCATTTCAGTGCTGCGTCTTCGTTCCCACGTTCTACCTCTCATTTTGCTTTTCGTCCCCTTCATACTCCCTTCGAAGAGATTCATTTCAAATGGCTTCCTACGGTTCCAATATGTTCGGAGGACAAGACGAAGCACTGAAAAAACAGGCAATGAGATCGACAACTGTTCTACGAGCTTGGGAGGTAGCAAAAACAGTGTATAGTATCTCAATCCAGTATTTCGATGCTGTGATCAAAGAAACTAGACCCTGGCCACCATAGAAACGGCAAGAGGCACCCAGGAAATTCATCAATTCACCTGAAGTTCCAGCACAGTCACCAACACCATTCTACGTAGCTAAGTACGAAACAAAGAACCCTGAGATCGGGGGAGCAATGAATGCCCCGAGGGTGTACTCTGGGATCTGGCCAGGTAGGCAGAATTTATTGTTTGGGTAATTGGCGCAAAAGGACCTTAACGTTTGAGCTTATTGTGTAAAAGGACCCTATCGTTTTCACTTTGACAAATTAGACCTCAACCTATCACTGTTCATACAGAAAAAGACCATATCGTTTTTGTCTTGGCAAATTAGACCTTAACCTATCACTATTCATGCGGCAAAGAACCCTCCATCTCTTTCGGTCGAAACTCTCGTTAACTGGTGCATATTCTTCCACACCCAGTAACTTGACAATGATATTTATATCTTTTAAAAATTACAATATATTTTTTTCACATCTTATAATAGTATATCTAATTATTATTGTTATTATTTATTATTATAATTATCATCTTTTGATATATTAAAACTCAATATTGATTTACCATTAAATATTTAGTAGTATTAGGAAATGATATGACGTGTCAAACAGTACATATTTAACACACCACATAAACGTCTGGTGGCATATTTGAGGTCCATCTATGTTAATTTTTATAAATCATGTGGTTCAAATATGAAAATGATATACTATCAGACATTTATGTGATGTGTTAGATATGTACTATTTGACATGCCATATCATCTCCTAATACGACTAAAAATCTAACGATAAATTAACACTAAGTTTTAATATATCAAAAGATGATAATGATAATAATAAATAACAACAATAATAATTAGATATGCTATTGTAAGATGCGGAAAAAACATATTGTAATTTTTAAAAGATATAAATATAATTATCAAGCTATTGAGTGCGGAAGAATATACACGAGTTAATGGGAATTTCGACCGAAAGAGACGGAGGGTCCTTTGCCGCATGAATAGTGATAGATTAGGGTTTAATTTGCCAAGACAAAAACGATAGGGTCCTTTTCTGCATGAACAGTGATAGGTTGAGGTCTAATTTGTCAAAGTAAAAACGATAGGGTCTTTTTGCACAACAACCTCAAACGTTAAGGTCCTTTTACGCCAATTACCCTTTATTATTTTGTAGTTTCTACTTGCTACAGTAAATCAAACAAATATAATTCAGCATTCATAAGAAATATGAATTTCACTTAATCCACTAAGTTTATGGAGATATGCAGATACAAAATTATTTGAGTAGCAGACTAAAGGAGATCAAATTAACCAAAATAATCCAGCATTTCTTTTAGTTGATTAATTTCTTTAGGCAAATTCACCTACTAGCTTTTTGATTTCTTTATAATCTATGATCTTCCAACGTCTATTCTTTCCGCTAAATGGGAAAAATTTTGCAGAGTCGAGGCAATGGTGCAACTGAGCAGTTATGACCCCTTTTAGTATTATCCATAAGGAGGAATATGAGTGATTCTTATATTGTCTTTGGCCATTATCCGTTTGGAGGAATATGAGTAATTTTTATTAATCTGTGGCCTTTAACATCTGGACTTGTGTTGAAGTTTTCAATTCTTTTCTGGTAATTGTGTTGTTCTAACCTAACTGCTATACTTTCTTTAGTGTCTTCTTCTTCATTAATCCTTAGTTTTCTGAGGCTCTTAAGGCTTTTTTGGGGATAATTTTCTTCTTCAAGTGACGATGTGTCCAATGTTTCATCACCACTAGACAATTTCGCAAGTGTTTCTGTAACGTCCTCTGAATTCGATTCCATAGAATAATTTCCAGATTCTATTTCTATTGAACTCTCTTCTGCTGTATCTGTAAATCTTTCTTGATCTGAATTGTTATTTTTGTCATGTTACTCTTCACCATTCTTTTCGTTTTCACTCATTTGCATAATTGGATCAATTTATGCTGTGTCGATTCTTGCTTGAATTGTTTCCATTGCTTCCTCAATTTTCTCTTCCATGTTAGCAAATTCTTTCACTTGACAGGCTACCAGTTCCGGCCTATTTCTCTGGTTTTGGCGGGCTATTTCCTGCTGAAACTCTGCCTTATCTAACTTCTTTTGGAGGATGCTACTTCGGTTTTTCTATGTTTCATGCTAGAGTTTGTCTTGGGGTCTTAGTTTGTGTGCTAGAGTCATTCTCTGTTTCTGGATCTTCTTGTTGTGAATTTCTTGTTTGATTTTGGATTGAACTTTGGTTTCTTTTTGGTTTCTTAGTCTTTGAATGTGGATATATTTTTTCTTTTTCCTTCCCTAGACTTGGGCTATTTTCAGTGGTAAGGTTTCCTTTTGTTAATAGTAGATTCACCACAAAACGTGTGGCTTTGTTTAGAAAAACAATTTTTATAGCTAATTATTTACTAATTATGGAATTTTCTTTTTGTTAGCTTAAGTGACAAATGTGATCCTTTTTTAATGGAGTAATGTATGATATTGGTGGATGATGACCTAACGATTTGCAAGAAGGATCTCCATCAGATTGATATTTTACTAGTTTGCTGGAATTTCGTGTTTATTTGTTGAAATTTGAATGAATTACTTTTAGTTATCTAAAAACATATTCGATTTGACAGTCAAGTTTAGTGTTTAATGACTTTTTATGATTCATAGTAGACTAGTAGTAACATATATTGGCAATTATATTTTCAGATAGTCATGACAATGTTACAAAAATGAAATATACTATTATGGCACATTTTATTAATCACAGAAAACTAGTGTATTAATAGCGCAAATTCATTATAGACCCAATTAGGCCTTCACTCAGATGAAACCCCCCATAGCGTGTATCAAACACATGAAGCCCAAGGGCAACGCCAGGACCCAACCCCGAACGACACCACCATAACGGAACACAGAAATTACAGAGAACAAACGGGAACACAGAAACTACAGAGAAACAAACAACGAAATAGAATTGGTACTCGGAGTGCGAGTGCAGAATTGCTCGTCGAAGACATAGAAGTAGGGTGGACGAGTACTTTCCGAGGCAATCGTAAATTTGATTATTAATATTCTATCATTTTTTACGTTATTTTAGTTCAACTTTCCATGGATTAATTCTTTTGTTCTAAACGCCTCTAAATAATCTCCAGTTTCAACAAAACCCCATCAATTTTGAGGTTACGTGAACCGACTACCGAGTATTGGAATCACACCGTATGTGTACACTGTACACCATTCATAAAACCTATTTGTACCTCTCATTGTATTTATTTATTTAAATTTCCCTAGCTCCATCTTCTTTAAAATGATAAATTTTGAGGGTGTGTATATTAATTTTGTACAATATACACATACAGATAGACTCACGGGATGAAATATGCAATTTAGAATTGTATCATGTATACGTGATTAAAAAAATGGTTTTAGACGTTAGGAAAAGTATAGGTACTGACTTGTCATAAAGACCTTATATCGAGGACGATATGTGCAAAATCCCTTGAATAGAACAACGTCAGAGAAATAGAAAGAGGTTGGAAAAAAAATCTTGATCCTTCAATTCAACATCGTTGTGCTTAATTAGTGGAACATCTTTTGGAACACCTTGATTGTGATGCATTAAGGCAAGTATATATAAAAGGAACAACACAAATTAAGCAACAATATTCGAATCTTATACGTTGTTAATAGTTTTTTTTTTTTAAAGTACAATTACAAATCTATATCATAACAGCACAAATGCGTATAGATATTTATCCTATTGAAATACAGCGCCAAGAAAATCATATAATATATAATACAACAGTTTTCAATTGGATTTGAATTCTCAATTGTAATTTTCCCGCTCTTTTGCTGACATCATCATGATGTTGCACAATAGTTTATATTCAATTGGTGCCTCAATTGATTTTCAATTGGTTTTATTTTTTAAGTTTCAAAATTTAAAATTTTCTTATTTAGATATTCATCACGAGTTTTCAATAATTTATATTAGTTTATTAATTTTTTATATTCCTTTTTTATTTTAGTTTCTTTATTTCTATTTTTTAAGTGTTTATATATAATTATGAGTTTTTACAATTTTTTATTATCCGCTATCGATATAAATTTGACGGTGAGCAACTGTTTAATTTCTTATGAATTAGTATTTTTTAGAATTATTTTTCTCGTTACTGATGAATTATTCGAAAATGAGCGCATTATAGACTAATTGTCTGATATTATCTCTATTTATTTATTTATTATTTATGTTTGTTTAATTTTCAAAATTTCCTTAAACAGTCCTTGATAATATCGAAACAAAAATTTATTTAATAATAACTTAGAAACCTATTTCAAATAACTTATATTACAAATGAAAACTTAGTTCAGAATAACTTGAAGTAAATCAACAGATTTATTTATTTTCTTTTTTTTTTGTAATAAAAATCCATTTATTTGTATCACGTCAACAACCAAAGACACATAATGTAATTCTATTATAATAATATATGTCTAAAATTTATTTTCTTGACATTTATGATATAACTTGAAAATCTTTATAACTATTTTTTTAATCTTTGTTTATATATCATTTATGTTGCAACGATTAGGTTGTAGAGAATGCAAATAATTTATTTTTTAGTCTTTTTTCTCCATATATATGAAGCCTTCAAAATATCGACTGAATTTATATTGTTATTTCATTTGATTTAATTATTATTGTGACTAATTATTATCTTTTCATTTATGTAATGAATTTTTTTATATGAAACGTTGGGAATTTCCCGTGCAATGTACAGGTTGAATACTAATTGATCGATATTTTTATTTGACGAACATAATAATGAATTTTAGCGAAAATTTTGTGAACAAAGGGACAAGAAATCCACAAGAATAAAATGAACTATACAAAAAAGAAAAATTAATCTCTCCATTGCAATTATCTGATATTATTTTCCTTTTTAGGATGTCCCACATATATGGTCGTCTTTATATTAAAAGGTCTAACTTGCATTTCTTTACAAATGTATCTCTATTTAACATTTTAATTATAACTATCAATTTTGAATTTTACTCATAAAAAGGATACGTCAAGAGAGTACTTTCTTATGAGTATAATAATTTTTATCTGAATGGGTATTGAGTGAATACAAGTATAAACTCGCCTGATACATATTATTAAACTGTTAACCGATAATATTAAATAAATTAGATAATTTAAAAGTGAAATATAGTAAAACATTAATTGAGTACATAAACAGGTAACTATTAATATAATATTAATAAAATATTAATTTAATGAGTCAAATATTAAATTAAAACTGTATATTTATTATTTTTGCTATGCAAATCTGATAATGTGTATTTATCTAATATTTTATTATTCATTATTATTGAACTTTTTTGAAAATTAATATTCCCTACAACACACAAGTGAGAGACTAAACTTATAGTTGTAATAACTGATTGTGATATGATTATTTATTACGATGGAAATAAGGCCGGTTAGCTATACTCTGGACCCGCCTCATGAGCCTTGAAGTTACCAAAACCCGGCCCAAACCTACCAATTCATATGGCGGGTCAAGACAAGTCGGGTCATAGGATGTATTGAGACGCCACTATGACCCACAACATGACTCATGAATTTTTTCCCTATTTCAATTAATGTTATGTGCAACGCATTATTAATTGATAAATGTAAAAAAAAAACAAAACCTTTATTTAGAATTTTAAAGTTCCCAATATTGACTAATATAATAACATAATTCTTTCAATTCGACATAAAAATCTTTTCAAAAAATAATATAATAAAAAATAAAAATAAACTACAACGTATTTAATAGTCGATTAGTCAAATTGCAATCTCTAATAATTTCTACACATTTTTCTAAATAAATTTATTAAAAATAAAAAAATGTCTGGTAGGTCACGGGGTCTATAGTGTTGGTCCAACCTGACTTGCACCGGCCCTGGACCTACGGCGGGTCAGATAATATTGCCTCATACTCCTTTTTTTGTCCCGATTAGGCGTGACAAGTTAATCATATTATAGGCATGTCTCTACACATTTATAGATTGATGGGTCAAATTGTCATAACTAATTATTTGACTATTAATTATTATAACTTTATATAGATTGGACGTGTGAATTTGTAGGACGAGTTTGGAGGAGACTAAAATTATGAACTCAGACAATTTACTGCAAATATTCCATGGTAAATTGTAATTCGCATATCAATTCGTAATTTTATACAATATAATTGGTATATTGTACTTTATTTATAAAATGATGTCCACACTCATACGTCAATTTTGATATGAATGTATCCACGATAAGAAATTGAACTACACAAAAAAATAAAAATTAACCTCTTCATTGCGATTATCTGATATTATTTTCCTTTTTAGGATGTCCAACATATATGTACCTCTTTATATTAAAAAGTCTAACTTGCATTCATTTACAAATATATCTCTATTTAACATTTTAGTTATAACTATCAATTTTTAATTTTACTCATAGAAAGGATACGTCGAGAGAGTACTTTTTTATGAGTATGATAATTTTTATTTGAACGGGTATCGAGTGAATACGGGTATATACTCACTCGATACATATTATTATACTGTTAACTAATAATATTAAATAAGTTAGATGATTTAAAAGTGAAATATAATAAAGTATTAATTGAGTACATAAACAGGTAACTCTGAATATAGTATTAATAAAATATTAATTTAATGAGTCAAATACTAAATTAAAACTGTATATTTATTATTTTTCTATGCAAATATGATAATGTGTATTTGTCTAATATTTTATTATTCATTATTATTGAACTTTTTTGAAAATTAATATTCCCGTACAACGCACGAATGAGAGAATAAACTTATAGTTGCAATAGTTGATTGTGATATGATTATTTATAGTGATGAAAACGTGGCGGATTAGCCATACTATAGACACATAAATAAAAACTTATGTCTCATTATGCTAATATGACACAACTAACTGAGTTAATAATTTATATGAAATTTTTGTATAAAAATTAATTGAGATTTGTTATTAGAGTAATTATATGGAGAGATGTTTATCTGACATGAATAACTAATATTAGTTCCTCTCCATTCCCCTATATCTAATATATATAAAAAAAGAATTAACTGATGCAAAAAGTGTTGCCGACAAATATATCAAAATATGATATAATGATTATAAAAATTTATGTCTCATAATGTTCATATATGATTCAACTGTATGTATTAATAATTTATTAAATTTCTGTATAAAAATTTATTGACATTTGTTATTAAAGTAATTTTAGGTAGACATGTTTATGTGATATGAATAACTGATTTTTATTAGTTGACAAACATGAATTAGTTGTTTATATGCAATTGGTGAATTTGAAGGTCCACAATCATTCAATATATAGTTGACAACTAAACATGTCACTTTTTCATGTGAGATAAATATGTCTCCCTATAATTACTACGGTTATTACTTTAGATTTCTTGCAACGTACGTGTGAAAATTCTAGTTAATAATATAAACCCACATATAGTGAGAATACACATTACAGTAAAATGTAAAAAATACCTTATAATAGGGAATCAAACCTGAGACCTCTAAGTCCTAATACTTTAGCCTACCTCCTAATCAAATGGGTTAAGCCTCATTAGCATATGTTGTTGATCTTATGCGTTGGGTCATTGTATTAAATCTGTCTTATTTTTAAATCAATTTTGTATATTGATGACACCTGCATAAATAATAAATTATCTAAGAATTAATTTGGTGAACTCATATATATTTCTACTATATAGAGATTGTATTATTGTTAATGTATAATATCCTTAGTTTAAACATAAAATATTCAGTTAAAAAAATATTAAATATTAAATTAC
This sequence comes from Nyctanthes arbor-tristis, assembly GCA_963692815.1. Lineage (NCBI taxonomy): Eukaryota > Viridiplantae > Streptophyta > Magnoliopsida > Lamiales > Oleaceae > Nyctanthes > Nyctanthes arbor-tristis. The sequence continues at coordinate 21,776 of CAVNYN010203448.1, read as the reverse complement.
AATATTTATGATTAACTTCTGATTTTGGTTTAAAATGTTTTATGAATTCAACAAAGTTATCCATTTTAAAAAATCTACAAAAATGTGTCAATTGAATTGACACCTTCCTAGTATTTAAAATTTGAATAACTAAAAACTTATCAATATTATTATTTCATTTTATTTTATTGTTTGAAATTCATATGTTGAAAATCTTTCTTAGTTTACAGTATAATGTTTTGAGTTCTTTAACAAAGAAACATGATTTATTCTTCTGAAAACTATACACTGAAAAGAACAAAAAAAGAGTTAACTTTTAATACTAACTGTTGATGATGAAAAATGAATGCAACAAGAGTCAATCTCTTGTCTCAAATCTTTTGCCTCAGATGTATGAGGATGTGAGGTTGACGAGAAAACAAAGTGAGAAAGAGAGTATGAATGAGAAAGTGGAGTGAGCGCACATATAACAATATAGATCGTTATTTTTACTATTTATATTAACTTCTTGTAGAATAAAAATTGTTTAATGAAAATATAATAAAGATAAATTACAAAAGCACACCCAATAAATTGTAGAAGCACACCACCACGTGCTTTCTCTCCCAATTCTCATCATTGTTTTACTTAATGCTCAAAATATCATTTTGAAAGTGCAAAATTAAGCAGATTGGATGCAAATTCCGAACATTTAGGGCATGTTTTGTTTATATTTTTTGAATTTATTTTGAGTAATGTCTTTCAAGAGTAAATATTAAGTAAAAGAAGGGTTTCATTTTTCTTGTTTTGATTATTTTCAAATTTAAGGAAAATGAAATCCTTCTTTTACTTAATATTTATTCTTGAACTCAAAATGAATTCGAAAAATATAAACAGAACATACCCTTAATTTGCCTTATATTTTCTAATATGTTTTTGACTCGTTGGGTCTCCAATCTTTTATAAATTCATATGAAATATTCTTTTTGACAGATTCTGTCAATATTGCTGTTAATTTCGCAATAAAACTACTGTTATGTCCCTTAACTCTGTAAATTAAAAAACAAAATATTTAAAAAATGTATGAATTAAAAAACAAAATATTTAAAAATATGAAAAAACATAAAAATTTAAAAAAGGAAAAAGAAAACACCACACTCAAATCCTTCCCTTCACAAATAAGATGGGGTACTTGAACCGACAGCATTTCGGCCAGTCTTGTTGGCGAAGGGAGGGGTTGGCGTGGGGTGGAGTGTTTTTTTTTAATTTTTATATTATTTTTTTATATTTTCAAAATATTTTTTTAATTCAAAGAGTTGGTAATTTTATTACAAAGTTAAGGGCAATATTGATGGAATTCATAAAAAAGAACCGTTTGTGCAAATATATAAGAGGTTGGAGACTAACATGTCTAAAAAATGTTGGAGATCCAAATGATACTAAACATAAAAAGGTGGCACAAAATGTAAAATTAATCCACTAATTAATGGCTAATTTATTTATTTATTTTTTGAAAATAAAAATAAGCATTTTATTCAGTCATGAAAGGAAATACAGCTGGGAAAAGGGGACATTAATTAATGGCTAATTGATAAATATTCCTACCTCTGATGTCTTTTGTGCAAAACATCCTCACATATTAATTTTTGGTTAATTAATGGCTAATTGATAAATATTCCTACCTCTGATGTCTTTTGTGCAAAAAGTCCTCACATATTAATTTTTAGCATTAGTCGCCCTCAATAGAACACAAAAGTCTATGCCATCAAAATTTTCAAATTAAATAATAGCTAAACACCTACATATACAAATTTTAAAGGGCATTATCGTCAATAATGTATATTTTCTTTATTTACTGTAGGGGAAAAATTGGGAAAAAAAGAAAGTTTTCAATATTTATATAACTCCATTCCATCATTGAAAATGCTTAAAGAAACTTTCCATTATTCTCCTCTCTTTGTTCATTAAAGGTTTTGTAAATCTTCTAATGTAAGCTGTGTTTGAGGTATGTAGATATATAATAAATTAAATTGAATAACCAAAATACCTATTAAATTTTGTCTCTTTAGGTGTTAAACTATTATTTAACTGCAAAACCTAATACTCAAAATTAATAGATAGGGATGTTTAACATAATAGAGCTTAAAGGTCGGCCAAATTGCTATTAATTAATAATAAATAATAAATAAATAAAGTGCGGAAAAGCCTTGTTATTATTAAAAGAAAAAAGGAAAAAAAAGGGGTTAATTTCGCAAATCGTCCCCAACCTTTAGGTTAAGAACATGTTTCTTCCCCAACTTTTCAAAAATGCACACAAATCGTTCATATTGCCACTATTCCGTCAAATTTTTATGAAAAGACGATTATACCCCTCATAAACATTTTAAACTTTTTTTTAAAAATATTTAAAAATAATAAAAAACCCCACCCCACCCCACCTCACGTTTCCCTTGCCGCCGGAATGGTTCATTCCTGAGGCCAAAAAGGGGGGATGAATCCCCCCAATTTCGCTGTCATTTCTGGTAGCAAAATGGGGGGGGATTCACCCCCCCATTTCTGCCGGAAATGGCAGCCAATGGCAGCCAAATGGCTGCCATTTCTGGCAGCATGAAATGGCAGCAAAATGGGGGGGATTCACCCCCCTTTTTGGCCGTCGGAATGAACCATTCCGGCGGGTACTGCCGGCGGCAAGGGAGACGTGGGGTGGGTGGGGTGGGGTGGGGTGGGGTGGGTTTTTTAGTTTTTTATTATTTTTAACCATTTTTAAAAAAAAGTTTAAAATGTTTATGGGGGGTATAATCGTCTTTTTTAAAAAAATTTGGCTGAATAGTAGCAATAGAGACGATTTGTGTGTATTTTTGAAAGGTTGGGGGCTGTAGTGTGTCTTAAAAAAGGTTGAGGACTAAACCGATTCTTAACCCAAAGGTTGGGGACGATTTGTGAAATTAACCCAAAAGAAAGCGCAAAAGGTTCCCGTACACCGGCGGGCACGCGATTGTTGTCCTCTGTGCTGCTTCAGATTTTTACCATTATTACAAAGCAAATTTCTCTTTGATTATTCCCTCAAGCATATATCCCGGATCGACCCTTCTTCGAATTCTTTATTGTTATACTGTTTTTTGTATTGTTTAGCTCTATTTTTCTCCTACAATCACTCCCTCTCCACATCTCTCTGCCCATTTCCTTCCCTTTCTCTTTATTTCTGTTCCCATAACTGAATGCTTGATCCTTCAGCTAATCTGCTTGCAACTGGAATTGTAGATACAATTTGGCGTAGTTTTTCTTTCTGGGTTTTTTAAGGTGATATGAAGACGTGCAGGGCAAATGTATTGTGATTGTAGGGGTCAATTCGGGAAGATTGACGTTGGTTCTGTCGAAAATGGGGGCCTCCCCGGCCAAGTTCTTGTTTGGATTCTTGTTTGTTTCCATCGTGCTATGGCTTGTTTTCATGTAAGTTGTTCATAGTTTGGTTTTGACTTTTGTTCTCACCTTGATTATGTATATGCGTGCTGATCATGTTTTTTTTCCTGTGGGACGTATCTCTTTTGCTCTGAATTAGCTAGATCAGAGAAATTCTTGTTTAAGCTGATCATCATTGTGTTCCTATTAGCCATGGGAAAGTGAGGAAACATGATAATCCCAGCCAATCTCTACTCTAGAACAGCAAGAAGCCAACTTTGAGGCATAATGTGCTATCCCATGTATATACAAACATCAGGTTTCAGTGGTTGTCACTTGCTCTATTCGTTTATAAACAACTGAAGAAATAATCTAATAGCTTGATGACACTGTTGAACCCAAGTTGAAGTAGATAATTGGAGATTTTACTGCTTCAACCGATCTATGTGCCTATTATTGGCATGGACATGTCGGCTGCAATCTACATATGTTTCAACGTCAGATGCATTAGTTGATTTATTTGACATTACCACTCTCATTTAAGTAAAACAGAATATTTTACAGTAAATGTATGGTTAAATATATTCCTTCTTTCGTTTTACAAGCTTTCTATACTATCCTCTATTGGATAGCAATGTTACAATTTCCATTATGTTCCGTTCATTTCCTTGCAGAGATTGGGTCAAATTTGATTAACCAGCAATGAATTTTGCCTCCAAGTAATTTAAAATGTGTTATACAATCCTCTAGGCTCATTGGGTCATAGGTGTCAGTTATGAGTGCTTGGGTGTAAAAACTATGCCTGGTTGCAGAATTAAGTGCAGGAATCTATGTAGCTTCTCACTACTTGGAGCTAAAGAAATAAGCTTTTTTCTTGTCTCCACTTGTGTTCAAACAGTTAAAAATTTTTCTTCCTGCTTTTAGTGCTTGTAATAAATGGACGAAAACGGCCACAAGTGTCAACAGAACTCAGATGCTGACCCAACACCTCTTTATATGAATTTAACACGAGGTCTATTAATTTTGACATTAAATTTATATTGTGAAAATTTTTTTATTTTCTTTATTGTTTTAATCTTAAGAATTTACAGATTTTGCTAAATTACTTGTTGGCATGAAGGAGGAGAAGAAAAGTTCTTGTTTTTCTTGGTCATGTTTGCATTGATTTTAAGCTGTTGTACCATGAAATTTAATATATGACAAACACAAAGCATGTGGAAATATTTTACTTCATATCCAGGTTTAGTCGTTCTGATTAGCATGTTCATAATTGCCTTACTATTTGCATCATTGATAAAATTAATGTATATTAGTTCATCTTAAAAATCCCAAATGCACTAAGAGTTAGCAATATATCCTGGTAAACTTGGGGACCTGCATGTCAATATTTCAGTAAAACAAAGTCATCCACTTGTGTCTATACAGTAAGCTCTGATCATCGATGTAGGCTTTATCAATACATCTTATCCATAAATTTGAAAGAAATAATACCATTAATATTACTTAATACAAAGGCCTGAAATGTGCACATAATGGATAGCAGTGAGACTTGGAATTCACACTTGTCTTCTTTATTATCATGTTGAACCATTCATCTAAAAATCATGCTGAACCATATCATATCAAAGTTTAAAATGTCACAGAGATTTTTCTTGAACCCTCTTTCTTGTCTGGACTTCTTGAGTGAAGACATCCCACGCAGGAGATATTAGCTTATTAAACTTTTCTCAAGGAATGCCACATGTTAAAGGTAGTTGTGCAAATTCTAAAAATCCAAAATATATACAGAATCATGAATTTTGAAGGCCAATCATTCCATGAAACATCTATACCCCTATGACCTTTCATTGATCCATGATTCTTCCCTCATACTTTTTTCTTTTCTTGTGTTAAGAAGCCTACATTCTCCATTAGTTTTGCTTTCTATCTCGGGTTCAGATTGCTCATGATTAGCTTGTTTCAGGTTTGCTTCCAGGCTGTTGGCTTGGATCCTCAGCCGTGTTTTGGGGGCATCAGTTGGATTTCGGGTTGGTGGATGGAAATGTCTGAGAGATGTTGTTGTGAAGTTCAAAAAGGTTATTCTCATTTGACTTGATATGCATAATATGTTATGAGTTGTAAAGCGTCTTGTTTCATGCATCATCTCCACCATAGAAAGAAGGTTTCTTGGGGAACCATATCTATGAAGCCTAGAGGAGTTGGTAAACATATAGATTTGTTCACTTCCGAAAGATTAATTTAATGTAGCAAAGGTCCATCTTGTAAAACATTGCCTCTATACGTTTGCGTCAATTCTTGGAGAGTTCCCTCTGGTAAGGTCTATTGTCTGTCCTTTTGCAGTTAGAGGCAAATCTTGCTATATGGATCTATTAAGAGGCCTTCATAATAGTTGATAACTAGCTTGGCATGTTTAGTGAACTCTTCTTACTATCTGTTAACTACTTCCATCAGAGGGTATCTGTTCTTCCTTTCTGCGTATTTCTTCTTCTCTAATAAATCTTTTCGTCGTGAAAGACTTAAAAAGCTGAGTCTCATGAGTCATGCTTAATGCAATATTCCTTCAAGGCATTTTCTTAAATTAGAGCAATTTATTCAATTATGTGTAGAAACTTTTTGCTCGAGAGATTTCTTCTTCAGTCATATCTCTATAATATATTGTATCCATTGTTTTACTTCTTCTTTTGTCACCTCAAAAAACGAAAAAGGAAAAAGAGAGAGAAAAAAAAAAAGAAAAAAAAAATTTACAGTGATGTATGCTTCTTTACAATGGATGCTTTCTGAAGGCTCAGCAAATGGGGTTTCCTGAGATTAGCTTAATGTATAATGCTTTCTGAAGGCTCAGTAAATGGGGTTTCCTGAGATTCAGCTTAATGCATCTTTTGTATTGCTAGCCGGTAATTAACTGAAGTGACTTCCATTTGCTCAGACAATGTGAAAATTTCAATACAAGCACATAAGTTAGCAACTTTCTGCTATATTCTTATTTTTTCCTCTTTTAGTTTTTGTTGAACAAAATTTTACCCATAGTACTTGAGAAATATTTTCCATTGCAGCCTAATGAGAAATGTAGGAGATTCTTCTTCATCAGGGTTCCAGATTTCTGCCACTTTTAAGTCAATCAGCACTTAACCAAAATATTATGAGCGGTACTTTTGAATCATGTGCAAAGTGGCTCATCCTCTCTTACCCCTCCAGAAAACAAAGCAAAAAAAGGAAATCTGACGTCCAACTTCAAATCCACAATTTCCATATGCTATGCCGCATTTTGATTTGTTCACTGATTTTGGGAAAACATTTCATCGGGTTTATTTGTAGTGCATGCCCACTTAAATGGTCTTTTGCATGTTCTAATGGTCTGATCATTTACAGGGTTCTATTGAATCTGTATCAGTTGGTGAAATTAGACTAAGTTTACGCCAGTCTTTGGTTAAACTGGGGGTTGGCTTCATTTCCCGGGATCCGAAGTTGCAGGTGCTAATATGTGACTTAGAAGTTGTGATGAGGGTTTCCAAGAAAAGCACTCAGAATAACAAATCATCAACAAAATGTCGCAAAACTTCAGGTAGAGGGAAGTGGAAGGTTGTGGCTAATGTGGCAAGATTTTTATCAGTTTCTGTGACTGACTTGGTTTTAAAGGTGAGAAGACTCACTTGGGAAAATTTTTTTGCAATCCACATGGCATGTTATTTATACATTCTTTTAGTGATTACATTGGTTCTGCCGAAAAATCATGCAACTTTCGAATGCTTTTATGAGCAGATGTGGATTGGGTACTTAAAATTTTTTCCCTTTATAAATCTAGCAGATGTATTATGGACAAAGATGAAGAGTATCAGAAAGACGATATCATTCTGAAACTACTAGTACTTAATATTCATGGTCATTAGAAGGGAGAATAAGTAGCTTCTTTTTTTTGGCCTTTCTATATTATAGTAGTAATTTGTTTTAGAAAGATAAACCAAGAAGCATATTGATCTTACTTTTAGATACCTGCTTTTGTTGATATCTTTAGTGCAATTCTTGCATTTGTTTCACTGTTAAATGATGGTTGCACTTTCTGTCCTTTATGTACAAATATGAAAGTTTTTGTGCTACGGAATTATGTGCGTCCATGTTGAAATAGCATCCCTGAAGAATGTATTGGAAGAGAATACCGGGTGTACAACATGAAAGCCTAATGTGAACCCATGCATCTCCAATGCTGAAAATGTTTTGCTTTATACATGGCAGAAAAGAAAGCAGATGAAGGGAAGACATCTCCAGTGGTATAGTGAATTGGATAAATAATGGGCCATTTGTCAAATAATTATAAGTTTGAGCAGACGAAGAGGGCGAATGGCAAAAAATGGAGAGTGGTTTTGAATAGATGGTATCTACTGCAACCTCCACATTTAGAGGGTGTGATAGATTTCCTCTATTTTTTTCCCCATGCCACACAGCATTTTATGGTGATGTGGCAAAGGTTCTTCTCAGATGGACATTCCATTGGATATGCTCTTATTGCACAAGTTTGAAACTAAAGTCACACTGGAGCAAATATTGCATTTAAGGACAATAAAAAGTAAGGATGTTTGTTAGCTTCTGTAGTAAGATTATTACTGCTAGTGTAGAGAAGCAAGTTTTCCATACTGCCCAAAAGGAACTAAAGGAAAAAAGCCATGTATAACTAAGCATTAGATAGTTGGGTTGATCTCATATCTTGTAGAGATAAGCAACAATAACAATATTTCAAAAAGGAAAAAAAAACACTAACACAGATTCCCGAAATTAGGAGCCCCTTCCTCTATTATGGTTGGTCTAATGCTATTTCTACTGAAAAATCTAATGCAACTGGATCATTTCCAACACAAGGGATTTTGTGCAACTTATTGGTATTAGAAGAAACCCAATATGTAAAAGTTTAGGCCATAACATATGTCAAAATTTTCATCTGGATATCAATCTAGCTACCCTTCCTTATAGAGGTCTAAGTAATGTAGACACAATTGTATAGAAACATATATTTAAGAAAAAGATGTAGAGAAAGAAGAAAAATTTAAACCTCTCATGTTTCAACCTTAAATGTTAATAGAAAAGAATAAATTAATTTACTTGATTTGGTGGAAATAATCACTGAACTTATATAAGAAATACTCTGGGTTTTTTAATGATAAGCTTGTGGAAATGGAGTCGTCCCAGATATCTCATAGCAATCATACTTCGAAACTCTTATTGATTTTTCTAGTCTCCATTTCTGTCAATTGTTTATTTGCATTTATAAATTGTCTCTTACAGAACTAAGTGGCTTTTGATTCTCTTTTTCAATCGACATTATAACTTCACCTACCACTGATTTGACAATTGCTCATTTATAATCACAAATTTCAAACTTCTATTAAATCTATGCCACTCGTTTCACCTCATTATAATTCAATGTCAATAATGAGAATCAAACAGCCACTAAGGTTTTTTCTTTTTGATTTACTTAAAAAGAAATGCCTTCATTCAGCTCTTTCTACTCCTTGGCGCGTTCTATGTAGAAGGAAAGTGGAATGTATTGATAAGTTATACTAACTTTCGATGTTGATAGAATTTTTCGGGTGCAACCTGTTAACAGAAGCTGATTCTGAATTGATATTTTTGAAAGGTATAGTAGGTTATTTATCAAAAGTTCTTTGACAGAGAAGTTTGGTGATGTTAAGCCTTGGTTTTGGCTATTTTTTGTGCGATTTGGTTAGAAAGAGTTCTAATACTTGTGGAAAAGAACAAGTAGTTGGTGATTTGTAAGAGAGAAGCTGGGTGATGTTTACTTGATTTTCTTTCTGTCTTTTCTTAATTTATGTCCTAAGAGGACTTCTTGTCCTCTTGATGAATATATTTCATGACATGATAGTGAAGTTCTCTTTCTCACTAAAAAAGAAAAGGAAAAGACAATGTTTGCTTTTCTTCCCTTTGAGCATTACTTTCTATGCAGCCAATCTGAATAAAAGCTAGTCATGCATGTAATGTATGCATTTGTTGTAGCGTATAATTTGATTACCAACAAGAGAAACATATGACTTGTTTTGAAGTGAGTTGGGCACCTACCGGTGCTTTCTTTATAAATCAAAATTAAAAAGCAATGGGATGAAAAGTGGGCACATATTACTATGTCATTTTTCTGTATTTTTTCCTTCCTGAAGCAGAGTTCATAGAACATTTTTGTTCTTTAAATGGTAAAATACTTAAGTGTGCTCTTATAGAAGTTTTAACATGCATTTTCTTATGTACAAGTGTATTTTCAATTGTTTTTTAGTTTTCCTTGATGGGTGCATCTCTTGTGAGTTTTTGTTTGTTTGAAACTGTCAGCTAATATTAGATTGTTTAATTTAATAATGCAGACCCCAAAGGCTACTTTGGATGTCAAAGAGCTGAGAGTAGATGTATCTAAAGATGCTGAATCTGAGGCAGGCTTGTCCATAAAGCTGCAGCTTTTTCCTGTTATTGTTCTCCTGGGTGAATCAAGAGTGGCCTTTGATCAATCATTACCCTCTGGTGGATGTTTCTCTTCTAACCAGACGAAAGAAAGGGGATGTGCGCCTTTCACCTGTGAAGAATTTTCTCTCTTGTGTGAGCTTGGTCATGATAGGTATGTTTTGTGTTACACTTATCACTATATTTGGGGTTGGCTACTTAGAACTTCGCCAGCACATTTTTCCCCCGTTACTAGAGATATCCTAGGATGTAAGTAGGAAATAGAGAATGGTTCCGTGATGCTTCCTTTTATTTAGAGTACCATAGTTTTTGTTTTTATTATATTTTATGGTGAGTGCTGTGATCAAGTGAGTTTGAAATGTTCACATCTTGATTTCACCATCTTCTCACTTGAAAAACTCTTAGCTCTTTGCTTGATTTCACCCCTTCTCACTTCAAAAACTCTTAGAGCATTTATATTGTTGTTGAAAAAACCCAAAACAAAGGCAAAAAATGTATGGTTGGAAGGGTGGAAAAACCTATTTGTAAAGGAGAATTGGGTAAAGAGGGGCCGAGGCCCCTTTTACCTGATCCCCCTCACTTTTTTGCCAACTAAATGTTATACAACCAATTAAATGTTGCCCCATATGTTTTCCACCCAAGTTTTCCCCTACACATTATTTGGGAATAGGTTTTTCCCCCCTCGCTTTCTCACTTTGGCTTTTTTCCTCTTGGCTTTTTTCTCCCAATGTTAAAATTGCTCATAGGTCGAAGCATACCTTCTCTGCCTCATATATGCATTTCCTTTTTTGGCTTCTTATATAAAATGGTGAGGTTACTTTTCAGAACTTTTAGATGGGCTATTGGGTTATTTAGCTCCATCTATAGATGTAACGATACATTCCACTTCGGCATGATATTGTTCACTTTAGGTCTAGTTCGCATGGTTTTGCTCATGCGTTTTCACCCAGAATGCCTCGTACCAGTTGGAGACTGATCTCATTTCCTCTACCTAAGTAATGTGGATTAAGACTATCACAATCACCCCATCTAAAGGCTTAACGTCCTCGTTGGCCACACTTCTTGTTGGGCTCTACTCTGGTACTAACACTACCGACCTGCTCCAATTTAGCATGATATTGTCTGCTTGAGGTCTAACCCGCACGGTTTTACTCTTTGGATTTTCACCTAAAAGCCTCACGGCAGTTGGAGTAAGTCTCTTAATTTCCAAATCGGTCTCTTTTTCTCCACCCAAGTGGTGTAGGATTGAAGCCATCACAATGAACCTGTAGTGACCTGCTCCATTTTAGCATGATATTGTCTGTTTTGGGCTAGATGGCACGGTTTTGGCCTTAGATTTTCACCCAAAAGTCTTCGTACCAGTTGGAATGGTCTTTTAACTTATAAACTGGTCTGTTTTTCTGTATGCAAGTGATGTGGGATTGAGGCTATCACAATCATCCACCTTTTCTCTGAACCATTTGTAACGAGCCGCTCCACTTCAACATGATATTGTATGTTTTGGGTGTAGCCTGCACGGTTTTGGTCTTAGGTTTTCCCTTAAAAGGCATCATGTCAGTTGGAGGCTGGTCTCATTTTCTCTACCCAAGCAATGTGAGATTAAAGTTATTACAAGCGATGTGGGATTGAGGCTATCGCAATAGAAGTTTTTTAGTGGTAGGAGATCATTATGGATGAACTTCTATTGAAAGACCACTATAGAGAATTGACCTTTGGTGATTCCTGAAATTAAGTTCTCCAAAATGTAGCTAGTTATTATATTTAACCCAAAAGCTGTCCTAGTTCCTTAACTAGGCTCATCAAATATCTTGTCCTATGGAGACACTTTTGTTAAGCCATCACCATGAGTGTACCAGGCACAACTAGAATATTCTGAATAAATGGATATGGACTTCACATTCTAGAAGTTGTATAAAACACTTCAACAAACATCCTAATTCCTGAATAAAGTCGGACTTTTTTGGTTATACTATATGTCAATGATTATGTAATACACTTCCATGTAGGTCAATGAAATTCCATGCTCTCTCTCTCTCTCTCTCTCTCACTCTCTCTCACATACTCAGAATTCTGGATTGGGCTAGTTCTCTTAAGTCTATATTTCAGATTGTGACTGCATTTTTAAAGCACGACCTGGTGATTGTTAATATGAAACAAACCATTGACTTGCTAGTCACAAATGCTATCTAAAATGCACATGTGAAGATTTTTCATTTTGGTAAGTGTTCTTTTAACTATTGAGTGCTTGTTTGGGATAGATTCTAAGTTGTTTAGGTTTTAAAACAAATGCTATCTGAAAATGCACATGTGAAGATTTTTCATTTTGGTAAGTGTTCTTTTAACTATTGAGTGCTTGTTTGGGATAGATTCTAAGTTGTTTAGGTTTTAAATAGATAGAAATCAGTGGTGAATGAATGAGTATTTGTCGGTTCTGTGAAATATGTAGATAAGAATTATGTTAGACTAGCTTAATTTAATTTTGTAGCTTATAATCTTTGCCAACCTTGTTTAGAATATATATTCCAGATTTTCTCATTAAAATTAAGATAGGCGTTTCTTTGTTTCAAGAACATGACTTCCTTTGGGCAATGGCTGCCTTATCCTTTTTGGGCATGTCCTTATATAACTCATGGTTTGTATTTAACATGAACCTTCTATGTAAGGTTGCTGACTAAAAATGGGTGGTGGGGGCTGGCAGTTATCTAGTAACAGGTCATTGTTGGTTCTTGGAAGGTGCAAACAAATTTGAGAAACTTGGTAGATCCAGCCAACATGCTGTGGTTAAATGTTGGAGGTAAATGAATTGCAAACTAAATTAAACTCCATCAACTTTCAAGAACTATTATATATAAACGTATTGGAAAAGAGAACACAATCTCTGAGCTGTACACTTCCTTATACTTGTTTATGTGTTGCCTCTTTTTACCACCCTTCCTTTTATATGTCTGTATTAAATTTATAGAGCAATATTTGTAGTTTACAGAAATGTGTGCACTCCATTCTTTTGTTCTGTCCTCTCTCATCTTCTCTTCTTTGAACTAAATATAGCTAAAGTGAGAGGAGAGGCTTTCCATGAATCATGATGCAAAGCGGTAAGACATTAGACCGGGAAGTGCTTTATTGTATGATTCTTTTTCTGTTAGGCTTTACTTTTGTTTATCTGATTGTGAGTTCGGGATTGTTTAATTTCAGCATCTTTGAAAGTTGTTTAGCATAGCTAATTATAGGAAAGATAGGCAACATTTGGTGGTGATCCTTTCAACTCCTTTTTCACCATATTTGTGTTTCAGGGAAGCAGGTGTGGTTGTTAAGAAGCTGGATGTCATGAGTGGAGAAGTCTCTATAAATCTAAGTGAAGAAGTACTCCATAAAGAAAAGCGTCCACCTGAAACCTCTCCTCAGCCACCCTCCGAAGTTTTACCGGCAAACATTGAAACTGCAACAATAAAAAAACCACCAAAAAAGATACTTTTTCTACTATAACCAAGTTCTCATCTATGTTCCCAGAAAAGGTTGGTTCTTCCCCTTTCTTGATCTGCTATAGGTGTGCTATTTGCCCGTTATTGTCTTTGATGCTGTTTATACATGCTAATGTATTGTCTTGGTCTATTTGTTAACCATCTATTTTATTAGGAAAAGCTGCATACCGTTTGATCCTTTAATTTACTTCTGATTTTACCGATCAACTGGGTAGGACTTTTTTCATTGATGAATACAATTATTGACATGGAAAATAGATAATGAAGACGTATGCTAAAAAACATTTACAAGAAAATCATGTAGTATAAGGAATCAGAGCTGTGTTGAAAAAGATTCCTAATTGTCTAGAGATGACCCAAAAAGCATTTTGGAAGGAAGATATATATGAGTTCCAGTATTTTGTATATTAATATGTTAAGGATTCAAGACATCAGAAGTTAATGATCAAAACTTGGAAGTTTATGTGATGAATTAGAAGGAAAGCAGGAAAAAAAAATTATATTTCTCATTCTGAAGAAGAGTGGAAGATGGCCTAAGTTTGGGCATGGGTGTGACTCTAAATGGCCAGTCTGATGCATGATTTATAGAAAAGGTGGGAGCAGACACGTTGACTAAAATAATGTTAATTTTATTTTATTTTTCAATTTGGGCATTTCTTGGGTCTTCTATTGATGCAGCATGACAATAACTTTTGAGCTTATGCTTTATGTTAGCTTATTGAGTGCGGTGCGCAGAGCAACTAGAACATAACCCATATTTTAAAATGGTTACCTGATTGTCCTCTATGCATTTGTAAATGTTGAAAATGCTTCTCAATATGAAGAAGTTTTCCTATATTTCATTGTTAAACCTTTTGCACGAGGCCAGTGTCTGCCAGTGGACGACCTCTACTCCCAATCCGGACACCGTTCCTCTCTTAAGAGCTTATGCTTTTAGATAAACTGGTATGACAAAATGGAGAGTCTGCATTGTTCTCACTGCTTTTTGTTTGAAGTGATTGCATTGTTCTTTCATTAAATGTGGACATTTTCCAGTTGTCATTTAGAGAGTTAACTAATGCGTTTCCCAATGCTTATTTGACAGGCTGACTTCACTTTACCTAAACTGGGAGTGAAGTTGGTGCATCGGGGTTTTGTCATTGAAAACAACATTATGGGTATCCAACTACAAAGTATAAAATCTCGATCTGTTGAAGATGTGGGAGAAAGTACAAAACTTGACATTCAGATGGTATTTAGTCAGATTCATGTGAGTACATAAATTAGAAGCTCCAACAGCAACCAGGTTTGTGATCATCCCCCACCTGTTCCCCCCTACTGATGTAATCTATCATATTGCAGTTGCTTAGAGAAGCTAGCATTTCTATTGCGGAAGTACAGAAGCTTGATGTTGTTTCCTCGGTTTATATTCCACTACAGGTATGGTTATCACTAATTACATTTTATGGCATTATCTTCTGCAAAACAACATTGTCTTGCCTACTAGTACTTGATCAACATGGTTAGAATGAGCAGAGTTTCTTCTAAGGAAAGCATAGGGTCAAATTGATTTTTGTTTTCTTTTCTTTATTTCCTTCTTTATTTTTTGCCCATTTGTACTGTTGGAGAAGATGAATGGTGATATTTAACCTGAACACTGACGTTTATTTGATTCTCTCAGTCTCATATGGTGGAAGGCTGGGAATGAGAACTTGTACTGCTTTGTCTTTCTGGATTTCTTGCTTTCATCCTAAATCACAACCTTGCTACTTTCTCTAGGATCTTTTCACACTGCATTTTCTATCTTATGTACCGTCCACTTCATTTAAGTCTCCAGTTTTGGAGATTTCCATATGATATAAATTGTAGGGACATACTAAAACTGACATGGTAAGAAATGAAATCTAGACAAGTCAAGGTGGCAACAGTTGAGAAAAAATTAACGGGAGTATGATGTAGTATGTGGTAGACCTGAAGATGGTTTCACTCGCAAGAGTGTTGCGTCCTTGAATAGCTATAAAGGTTTTAAGGAGGGGGAGCAGATGAAAATTAACTTGACCTGTTGTAGCTGTGACAGATCTAGCTGCACTGGACCTTCCAATAGATCAAGGGCATTTGCTGTGGCCTTCTATGCAATGTACGCTTTTTGATAAGGAAAAGAAACTAGTAAACGTTGCTGAAATTTCTGGGGGCAACTTAGATTCTAGCCATTTTAAAAGCACTGGATTTCATGCATTTTTTCCTTCAAACTTGGTGCTTATATTTACCTTTATGGTGTGCTATACTTGTGGGGAACATTGAATCACTGTAACATTCGAGATATGCTGCATGTGCATAATGGATCATACACGGAGGCAGATGCATAGTGTTTTATTTTATTTATTATTTATTTACTCTGGTTCAAGAAATATCACTTTGAAGATACGGTTCAACAAGTCTGTGTAAGTCATTCTGGCTTTTCTTGTTCTTGTAATTTCATTTACCGTTTTAGGATGTTCTGATTTACAGCCTGCCGCTCCTGTCAGAGCTGAAATTGATGTTAAGCTCGGAGGTACCCAATGCAATTTGGTTTTGAATCGACTTGAGGCATGGATGCAAATTCTTCCAAAAAAGAAAAAGGAGGTTTCAGTGGAAAGTTATGCCGAAGAAAAGCCACGGTCATCTGAACATAAAGCAATCTTGTGGACATGCACAGTTTCAGCCCCAGAGATGACTGTTGTGCTTTATAATATGAATGGATTTCCTTTATACCACGTAAGAGACTTGCTGTTGTTAAATTACTCAATGTGACTGTCAACATTTCTCATTCTCAGTTTTATTCTTGGGCTTTAATTTCCTATGTACTAAAACCTCATCTTTTCTTTTCCGTGTTTAAAATGACTCAATATGCTTTGTAACATTTGGATTTTATTGCACTATTTGTTTTCAACTGCTTATAATCTATCCCGAAAGAGAATATCTGGGAATTATGCAAATATGTAGAATCAGAGTTCTCGAGTGTTCAGATATTTTGTGAGTCAGATAAAGCCCTGTAAGTTATATTGCAATTTACCCAACAGTTAAGAATTGTCTTTCTTTCTTTTTTTTTTTTTTTAAATTTTTCTTTCCGAATTTTGATGAAATTTTTATCAAGGAGGAAGGGTAAGTGCAAAAATTTTTGAGGGCAAGTGTCTGTTCTCTGAAACTTCTAATTACAAACGCAAAGGATTTGCTCAGCCCCAAAAAAGAAAAGGAAAAAAAAAGAAAAGAAAAAAGTTATCTTCTACAGAATAAGTATAAGAAAAGAGAAAGTATGAATATAAACTATTAAAGTTGCATGCAAATATGATATTTATATTGTAAATTAGGCATCTATGAAGCATGAACCCTACATATCACTGTTTATGCTTCATTTCATCTTTGACTTTGAATTATATATTTCTCCTTTGAACGTGTTGGGGTTCTAACTATCAATTTTAAAATGCAGTGTTGCTCACAATCATCACATGTCTTTGCTAACAACATATCAAGTTCACGTGCTACCCTGCACATGGAACTTGGTGAGCTAAATTTGCATATGTCTGATGAATATCAAGAATGTTTAAAAGAAAGCCTGTTTGGCATGGAAACAAATATCGGTTCTTTAATGCACATTGCTAAGATCGGCTTGGACTTGGGAGAAAAAGATATGGATTTACTTGAAGGCGGTTCCAAGCTTAAAACAATTCTCGCCATTGATGTAACCGGTATGGGTGTCTACTTGACCTTCAAGCGTCTTGAATCACTTCTACTGACTGCTCTTTCCGTGAAAGCCTTGGCAAAGAAACTATCTGCTTCAAGCAAGAAACCTACGCATAGCACAGGAGTGAGGTCATCCAGGTCTTCTGGGAAAGGAATGCAACTAGTGAAACTGAATCTTGAAAGATGCTCGTTAAGTATTTGTGGAGATGTTGGCTTGGATAATGCCGTTGTCCCAGACCCCAAACGTGTTAACTATGGATCTCAAGGTGGTCGTGTTTTAATTAGCTTGTCGGCAGATGGCACACCTCGCACTGCAAGCATAATGCCTGCTTTTTCTGATGAATCCAAAACGTTAAAGTACTCCATATCACTAGATATTTTCCACCTTAGTTTTTGTGTAAACAAGGAGAAACAGTCAACGCAGATGGAGCTTGAAAGAGCGAGATCTATCTATCAGGAATTTCCAGAAGATAGCAATCCTGGAACAAAAGTTGTCTTGCTTGACATGCAGAACTCGAAGTTTGTCAGGCGATCTGGTGGTCTGAAGGAAATTTCTGTTTGCTCTCTCTTCAGTGCCACTGACATTTCTGTCAGGTGGGAGCCTGATGCGCATATTGCATTAGTTGAACTCGGATTACGAGTGAAGTTACTGCTACACAATCAGAAGCTTCAGGAACAGGATGATGCAGAGAAAAATTCAATTGCAAAAGATAATGAGCCAAAGAAAGATACATCTTCAGAATCAGTGCAAATTGACAAACAAAAGAAGAAAAGAGAATCAATTTTTGCTGTTGACGTGGAAATACTCAGCATATCAGCTGGGGCTGGAGATGGCGTCGAAACCTTGATCCAGGTTCAGTCCATCTTTTCTGAGAATGCCCGAATCGGTGTGCTTCTTGAGGGGATTGTGATCAATTTGAATGAAGCTCGAGTTTTCAGAAGCAGCAGGATGCAAATATCTCGAATTCCCAAAGCCTCAGGAAGTGCTTCAGATGCAAAATCTGAGACAGTAACCACATGGGACTGGGTGATTCAAGCCCTCGATGTAAACATATGCATGCCATTTAGGCTGGAGTTGCGTGCAATTGATGATTCTGTGGAGGAAATGCTGCGAGCTTTGAAGCTTGTTACTGCTGCTAAAAGTCAATTAATATTTCCGTTTAAGAAAGAGAGTGCTAAACCTAAAAAGGCCAGTTCATCAAGAACTGGAAGTGTAAGATTTTGCATACGTAAACTAACTGCTGACATTGAGGAAGAGCCAATACAGGGTTGGCTTGATGAACATTATCAGCTTTTGAAGAATGAGGCAGGTGAATTAGCAGTTAGGTTGAATTTTCTTGATGAGCTTATTTCAAATGGTGGTCAGTTCCAAGAAGCATCTGAAGGACAGAGTTCTACTCATGAAGGCAAATTTCATTATAAGGGCGAGGAGATTGATTTACAAGATGATTCGGCTATTCAAAAAGTGCGTGATGAGATATATGAACAAGCATTTCGATCGTATTTCCTTGCATGTCAGAAACTTGTGCCATCAGAAGGATCAGGAGCCTGTAAACATGGTTTCCAATCTGGTTTCAAACCTAGCAAGGAAAGAAATTCTCTTTTTTCTATTTCTGCTACTGAGTTAGATTTTAGCTTGTCAAAAATTGAAGGGGGTGATGCTGGGATGATTGAAGTGTTGCAGCAGCTTGATCCTGTATGTCGTGCCCATAGCATTCCGTTTTCAAGACTTTATGGTGGAAAAATTTCTTTGCGTACAGGTTCCCTTGTCGCTCAGATAAGAAACTACACATGTCCACTATTTTCTGGAACTTCAGGAAGGTGTGAAGAGCCGCCTTGTGATGGCTCAGCAGGTATGTACTTTGCTGTTGTCTCTTTTTTTCATGTATTTCCTTTCACCTGACGTTCTTCTTATCTAATTGATGGTGCCTAATATGAATTTTCCATTCAACTCCTCCACACTTCCTCAAATGGCCTTCATATACCGTACAGGATCTTACACCTTTAGTTCTATTTATCAAATAGACCTTACTAGTTTCGCATCTCTAGACATAAGACTCGGGTTGACTGAGGTGTGTGCTCAACTATCTTTCCTTGTCTAGCGCTTTTAGCTTTAAGATTGAATGATTGATTTATAGCCTAGAATGTCTTAAATAGATTTGTTGGGCTTATATGGACAGTGCAACCCGGAAGCTTGAAAATTGAAGGGGAGAATAGAGAAGAAAGTAAGTGAAGCCAGCAGGGCCTAGCTTCATTAATAAGAACCCTCATGTGTCTCAGGGTAGCGGTGTCACCCAAAATAAAGTGAAACTGCCTAATAGCGGGTAGCCATGGTTTTGTGATTTTGGTGTTGTGCGTTTTTTCCTTTCATCACTTGCATGAAGTTGTGTCATTTTGTATCAAATAGAAATATGTTCACGGTATGAGATTGTTGCCTATGTGATTTAATAGTTAGGATTCATCTTTCTTTTTCCTCCATTTGTGGTTTTAAAATTTCAGTGTCACTCTTCCTCCCCAAAAAAAAAAAAAATGTCAAATCTTTCATTGAGTATGAATAACAGAGAGTTCGACTTTAGATTGTGCCAGATCAGGAACTGTCTTTTTCTAATATTTTTATCAATGGACTGGTATAGTACTCCCTCCATTCCAGTTATATAGTCATGTTTACTTTTTCACAAGGATTAAGAAAACTTATTGGAAAAGCAAATTCTGCAAATATTTTTCCAATATACCCTTATATTTAATGAAGATAATAGTTATTACTAGACATATTAAATAAGGTTATTTTAGTAAAAAGACAAAAAGTAACTCAAATTAGAAACAAGACTATATATTTGGGACAGAGGCAGTTGAATATGTACATGCCTGAGTTATGATTCTTATGGTGCTTTAAGGTTACGATTTTTATATTACTTTCAGATTTTAAATCTGAAGAGAATGAGTACTTAAATTTGTGGAACGGTTCAAGAACCTATTGATTTGGATGAGAACTTGAATTCTCAATTTAAAAGCCTATGATCTGTTTTTACTTTGCTTTATCCAGACATATTTCTTTGTTTTTTAAGAGTATTGTTTATGAACCTACCTAAGGCATTGTTCCCCTTATGTTTTTTATTGCAGGCAACCTGTTTTCAGCCCCAAATTCTCCAAAATGTCTATATTGGAAGATGGAGGAAAGTTCGCATGCTTCGCTCAGCAACTGGCACAACTCCTCCATTAAAAACATATTGTGATTTGCCCTTACATTTCCAGAGGGGTGAAGTCTCCTTTGGTGTTGGTTTTGAACCATCTTTTGCTGATCTCAGTTATGCTTTTACTGTGGCTCTTCGTAGGGCCAATTTAAGCATTAGAAATCCAAACCCAGATGTGCAGCCACCGAAAAAGGAGAAAAGCTTACCATGGTGGGATGAAATGAGAAACTATATTCACGGGAACACCACTTTACACTTTTCTGAGACCCAATGGAATATTCTTGCCACCGCAGATCCTTATGAAAACTCTGATAAACTTTGTGTTCTTTCGGGTGATATGGAAATCCAGCAATCAGATGGACGTGTATATGTTTCAGCGAAAGATTTTAAGATTCTACTGAGCAGTTTAGAGGGCTTAATGAGTAATTGTAGCTTGAAACAGTCTACGGGCTTTTCTGGAGCCTTCCTTGAGGCCCCAGTTTTCACTGTTGAAGTTAAAATGGAATGGGATTGCGAGTCTGGCAATCCTCTAAATCACTATTTATTTGCACTTCCAAATGAAGGGGCTCTTCGTGAGAAGGTTTTTGATCCCTTCAGATCCACTTCTCTTTCCCTGCAATGGGATTTTTCTCTTAGGCCATCTGTGACTGGTAACCAGTCACAATCCTCTTCTGTTCATAATCATACTGCCGTGGATGGAGTTGCCTGTAGTATGTTAAAATCAGAAAATGGATCTATGGATTCACCAACTGTGAATGTTGGTCATCATGATTTAGCATGGCTTGTTAAATTCTGGAATTTGAACTACCTTCCTCCAAATAAATTGCGGCTTTTTTCCAGGTGTCCCCGATTTGGCTTGCCTAGGATTCCTAGATCAGGCAATTTGTCTCTAGACAAGGTGATGACAGAATTTATGTTCAGGGTTGACGGAACCCCAACATGTATTAGGCATATGGCTCTGGACAACGATGATCCGGCTAAGGGACTGACGTTCAAGATGACACAGCTGAAATATGAACTCTATTATGGTCGGGGTAAACAAAAATTTACATTTGAATGTAGACGTGATCCCCTTGATCTTGTCTATCAGGGTCTTGATCTTCACATACCCAAAGCATTTCTAAGTAGGGTGGATTGCCCAACAATTGCAAAAATACTTCAAATGACTCGGAAACAACCCCAATCTGCATCGGTAGACAAGGTCACAAGTGATAAAAATAACTCCACAAACAACAACACTGAAAAGAACCTTGATGATGGGTTTTTGTTATCATCTGATTTCTTTACGTTCCGAAGGCAAGCTCCAAAGGCTGACCCTGAAAGGTTATTAGCATGGCAAGAAGCTGGTAGAAGAAATCTTGAGATGATGTATGTCCGATCTGAATATGAAAATGGGAATGAAAGTGATGGGCACACAAGATCTGATGATCCAAGTGATGATGATGGATATAATGTAGTTACTGCAGATAATTGTCAAAGAGTTTTTGTGTATGGCCTGAAGCTTCTATGGACTCTTGAAAATAGAGATGCAGTTTGGTCCTGGGTAGGTGGGCTATCCAAGGCCTTTGCACCTCCAAAACCTTCTCCTTCTCGGCAA
>CAVNYN010203445.1:0-21694 GCA_963692815.1 Nyctanthes arbor-tristis | reverse complement strand
TTTTTTTTTTTTTTTTTTTTTTTTTTGGGGTGTTGGGGGTTAAGCACTTTATGGCAAAATAAACTACATGCAATTTGAAATTAAAAAAAAAAACATGTTAGAGGCAATAGTTCAGAACAATGGAATACGTACATGGAAATGGCTATAGCAATCGGAATTGAATACATACATGAATTGAATTCCTACACCCAATCCCCCTGCATTTTCCCCTCCTTGTTACTTGGAAATGAGTTTCTTTCCCCCAATTATTTTTTCCCTTGGCTTTTGTCTCCCTCCACTTAAATGTGATCACGCGGAAGAAGAAAATTGAAAAGGTGAAGTCTTGGCTTTTAAACCTACTTTTAATTGAAGTTCGTACAAAAGGAAATAGAAAAAGAAATCTACATGCCAATCATACTATAATATTTTAATTTGAAGTGAACATTGAAACATAAGTACTACTTAATAAATTATTATTATTATTTTTTTTTTTTGATACAACTACTTAATAAATTATTAAGTGCCAACTACAATGAAATATTTTAATTTGGAGTATTCAAAAAGGTTGTTAAGATGTAACTTTTTGGTATGAAATTAGAAAGTAGGCAATTGCATAGGTTAGCAACATATTGTGATGTAATAATTGAGAATCAGAATCTTAATAGAAGTTTCTGAAAATTTATCACTTTGTAACACGCAACATTGCATTGACATTGAAATAAGATCATACAAATTACAAATATCTCGAGCAATTTCCAGTTAGGTAAATAGACATCTCAGGAAACGGATTTTTTTTTTTTCTTCAGCGTGGATAGAGGGAGTATCTTTATAGATAGTATCTTTATTTGTCTATATTTCTTGCTATCAAACAAATACTATTACTTGCAAAGAAAAATATATTATAGCTTACAAGTAACTCAATTGACATCTTTTGTTACACGTTTATTAATAGCACTCTAAGTAGATTAATGTTGAAAACTTCTCTTAGAGATCTGTTGTTGGAAATCAAAGTTTGTTTTGATTGTTATGCTATTTTATTTAAGTTTGGTGCAACTTCAAGAATTGTTAAATAATACCCACTCAAATTTTTTTTGAAAATACATATCTAATGTCACATATGCCAACTGCTTAACACGTCACAAATGTCAACTTAACTGACGTACACATATAGTATCGCAATAACGTTTTTCCCCATCTTTGATAAATAATGTTATTCATCACCATCAACATTCTATGTGTCAATGTAGTGTCATTAAATAATATAAGTCAAATAAAATGACATTAAATGATAAATCAACTTAAATATATTTATAATTTAATGCTATTTAAATATCTTTTACGGTTCTACAAGCTAACAAGCAAGCTTAAAAATTGCAATCAAATGGCGAAAAAAAGTTGCAATAAATAAAACAATATATAAAATAAAATCAATTTATTTTAATATTTACAGACAACGGTCTCTTTCCAAGAAACTTTGTACAATTATGTGAGGACGATTTTACCCTTCCCACAATCAAATCAAAGTTAACCGCCGCCGCGTTAACTCAAAAGTCAACGCGCGGAACCACCGCCAACTCAGCCAAACTCGAACGGAATCTAGATTGACTCGTCAACCAACTCAAACTCGTCCTCCACGATGACAACGTCAGCGTCCCACCACGTTTCGACGTCGGATTCCTTCACGTTCTCAATTGGCTTCTTGAGTTTCCTCATGTCACCGACCGTTAAGGTCCCACTAACACCGTCTTTCACGTAAAGCTTCTCAACTCCGCCGGCGGTGACACCTACAGGAGCTACAGCGGCGGCGGCGGCTGTTGTCGACCCCCATTTGGCGTATATGGCAGGAATCCCACTAGATATTCTCGTGTCAAAAGCACCCAGAACGATGCCGTCTCTCTTTCCATTTCCCTCGGCCGTCCAAACCACGGCCGGAGACGCCATTGCTAGTGCCGGAATATTCCAGCTCCGGTCGAAAGAATTTCGGTTTCTTTCATCGTTATTAAAATCCCATATAGAAACTACACCTTTTGAATTAATGACTTCATCTTCAAGAAAATTTAAGCCTAAACCTAAACTATCCCAAAGCTTTACAACATTTTTGCCGGAAGTAAACTCCGACCACGCGAACATTTCACCGATGTTACTCCGCCGCCTCCGGAGCCTCAAATTACCATTTTGCCGGTGGCTTTTCGTATAAAAACAAGACCCTTTTACACAAAAATCTCGATCAACTAGCCGTTGATCGGAAGACGAAGTCGATTGCCCATTTTCCTCTTCTTCCTCCTCTGAAGAAATCGAGGAACAATCATCGTCGTCACTAAAGTCAAAATCTTCAACGCCATTAAAAGGGTGCGGAGAAGGCTTAATTAACGAATATAAATGAATAAAAACAAGCTTGATTCTCCTGATTATGCTTTTAAGAGTTGCAAAAAGTAGAAGAATCACAGCACCCCATTTCCAGAAACTGTAAACTTGGGGCACGTTTGCCACGCCGGAAAGGGAAAAGAAACGAGAAATCAGATTTTGGTTCTGCAAACAGGTAATTCCAGCTTGAAAATCACTTATCATCTTCATATCTGGGATTTCCATGTTCATCAATCTCTCAGTATTTCTCAGAGTAAATAGCTGAAAATTAATTGGGTTTTGCGTGATTGTTGAAGAATTATGATAAGGGAGAAGAATAGTTGCAGTGGAAGAAGGGAAGTTTAGAAAGGAGGTTAATGGGGTATATATTGGTTGGAGAAGGTGGAACGAGTGGCATCAAGAAATGCAAAAAGGCATAAAAATGTTTTGGTGGACTGGGAAACTTTTATTGACCACCCCCAATTTTTAATATATCTTAATATTAGTTGTCAAACTTTTATCTCAGCTTATATTGTCACCAAACTTCTGCATTTCTTTTGATTTAGTCATATAATACTCTGTTCGATCGGAATAAGATTATTTGGCTTAAATCATATTAACAAATTCAACTTAGATTATCATCATTTCCATGTTGTTCCCAATAACAAAATTCTTGACAGAGATTTATGGCGAGACACTGTTTGCACTATTTGAATTTTAAATTCGATTTTGGTGAAGTTGAAATTTTGAATAGAGGAGGATATTGAATGCATCGAAAATGTCTTTTCAACTATTTAACGACATATTTTAATTTCACTTTCTATTTTTCACTGTTTATAAACTCTCATTAATCAAACTTTTCTATAGAATCAGACCTGACTCTTTTTATAGAGTCAGACAGTCAATAAAAATCAGCTAAATCATGTGACTTGACTGATTCTTATTGACTATTTGACTATGTGCAAGGAGTCAAATCTAGTTTTGACTTGATTGATTCTTATTGATTATCCGACTCTGTGTGAAGAGTCAAATCTAATTTTTTTAGAATTTCATCCGATTAACCGGTTCTACTAATTTTTTTAGAATTTCATCCGAATAACCGGTGCTACATAAAAGTTGATTAACCGAGTTGGGAGGTTACAGCAATTATAGAGCTGGCTCATTCATGACTCAGCAACAAGTCTAGAAATTATTCGAATTTTGTGGTGATTTTTCCCACTGACAATGATAGCCATTAGTATTTTGACAAGTGTTAAGTGTTTATTTCTTGTGGGACAACGTTCTCTTTTCTTCAAGATTTGTCTAATTTATATTCTTGCGCTGTCTCCTAGCTACCACCTTGTTTAATCAATAATTTTGGAGTTTGGTTAATGGGTTTAGTGTTTACATTATTTTTTGTGTTTTATTAAATGTTTCAAGATAAGGATTAGACAAAATTAAGAATCTTTTTAAGTGCTTTTTATGCTTTCATTTAATTAATTGCGTAAATCATTAAAATCAATGTATAGATAATAATAACAATAATAATTGTAGGCAGTAAAATTAGTGAATGATACTAGATAACGTATTGTCTAGACGTATATGATGTTTTTTATGATATGAGATGGAAAATATTTGCTTTAAGTATCGACGGGTAGAAAACCAGTTTCTTATCGGAATTTGGTCCGACCATAAAATAAAGTGTAAATTGTTGTTGTTTTTTCAGAGCTAATATAATAAATGGCTTGAAATTAACCGCGTTTAACTTTACTTATCCAATTCCACACTCTTTGTTTGCCCATTTGCGTGGAGTGCTTATCCTGTTGCAATCTCAATCCGTAGGACAACGTTGAATAGTAGATATCGACTACTACCAAAACTTTGGCAAATCACAAGCCAAAAAGCATTGTCCTTGCATATATTAGCACTTCTATTACCCCTTATTTTGTCGTGCCTCGATTCTTGAGCTTGCGCGGCATTGAACTCCTTGCGCTTAAGATCTTGGAGCTCGAGGGTATGTATCTCTGAGTTAAGTCGAGATTATTCATTCAATTTTGTACCAACGTTGAGAGGTCTTATGAAAATAAATTTTAAGAGGTTTTTTTATAACTTTTAAAATGTCAATATACGGAGAATTTTAACCCACGAGAAATGACTCAACTTCCAGAACATACATCAAAAAATGCCTATAAAAGGTTTTATATATGAACAAATTTATTCAGCTTTTGTGCTCGATAGGTATGGAATATATATGTCAAGGATATGAAGCACGCAATTGTCAAATTCTTGCAATAGTTATCCCTTTGAAAAGAATACACATTTGAAGTTTGAACAGTCATTCTTTGAATTGAAAAGGAAAAGGATGTCTTTTGACGCTTTATCACTTTTCTACATAATTGAATTGAATTTGACATCCATAATTTTAGAAACTTGTTCTAATTATGAGACATCAATATCATGCGATATAATGGTGGTTGATGTGTATAATTTTTTTATATTTGCACTTACAAAGTCCTTTTGTTTTTTTATAAGTGTAATAAAGTCCTATTTTGAATGACTTTTGAACCATTTTTGAGATTATTATTATTTAAGATAGTTAACTAAATAATAATAACAGGTGAAAACAAAAGTAATAATGACTCTAGTAACTTTTATAATAATAATAATAATAATTATTATAATTATTATTATTATTATTATTTACTAGCTAGACTTGAATGCGATTCGCTCAAAAAGAGTGATGTTAAAATCGAACTATCCTGAAGTGTTCTAAAGGAACCAACTCACTTGAATGCTATGGTTGTGATAGTATATATATTAGAGATTGTACTATATATTTAGAAGGTCAATTTTATTAAAAAGAATATATCTGTTATAAATAATTATTGTATTTAGTGAATGATTATTGTACCCCTAAAACCTTATATTTATACCTGTAAAATTGCTTGTTATGATTCTCATAATGACATATAATTCATGAGTTTTCTCTCTAACTTTTCTTTATTTCCTTTTATTTTCTTTCTAATTTGTAACAATATCACAATTTTATGTCATACGTGAATTTTATATGTATTCGATACGAGATACTCCTCTTGTCCCACAAAAGAAAATGAGCAATTTTTGTAATATGGGCAAAAATAGAATGCAAGTATATTTTTGCGGGATGGTTCATGGAAGATTATATCCTTTTAGTTGACAGCCATCTAAAATTTTGTCTAGTGCACTTCTTTATCTGTCTTTAAAAAAACAAATATTGAATTTAAGGATAAAAAAGGGGTTAAAAAAATGGTCGGAGCAGGGTTCCTCTTATATAAACCATTGGACGGAAAGGAATTTAATTAAATACATACCAAAACGCTGATGAAGTGATGAGATCGGTGGCTTTGAATATTTTCTGTTCTTTTGAATAATTGTTTGTCAATAGTGACCATTGTCTGTGCCGCCCATATTAACACTGAAGATGACAGGCAACAAATCCAATTTCGAGCAATTTGTCTTGACAAAAATTGCACTTTTCAGGTCTACAATCTATTCAAACCGAGTTGTTCAATAGTGTGTCGAGCTAGCATTGAAATATTTGCCATACAAGCATTCATCAAATTATACTCTTAATAATTTGGTGAAACCGTTAAATACCATATCAATACGTCTTTCTAGATAATAAGACATATTAGTTTTAGGCATAATCTCATAAATGATACTTCATTTTCTTTGTGTTACAATTATATTACTGCCTACTCTAATAATTTCATTATTTGCTGTTCGTTCTTTGTAGCAAAAAAGGTCGCGTCATATGATTTAAAAGAAAAAAGAATGAAAAATCTAAAATGTAAACAAGAAAATGAAGGGGAGTGTGAGAGGAAATCATTAAATATTAACAATAGATACTGAATCTTTTGTCTTTTATATTATTCATTCATGATCAGGTCTACTGAGCCATACAAATTTCTTTGAATTGTAACCATCTTTTTCATAACTTTAATTTTTTTTTTTTTTTTTTTGTGTGCCTGTGCCGGCCATAGTAGGACGGAAATTGCATAAAATTAATTATTGAGGAAAGTGGGAAATTAAAACAAATCCTCTGAATATGATCAGGAGAAAAGACGAAGGGGGGGGGGGTTCCTCTGAGGCCGTCATGTAATGCCCAAATTTGCCCACAAAATATATAAGCCACATTGATTGTAAAGGTAGTCAGGGCTGGACCCAAAGTGCCAATCACCTCAAATGAATGGCAACAGAAAACGGGGAATATAATCTGATCAGAGTAAAGTAATTGGGTTTGTGATAAACGTTACTAGAAACAAATATATAGACCACTTTATTGTTATTTCTAGGTTTAAAGCACCATACACCACATCTTTATCATGGTCCGATCTAAGGTAAAAAGGACACTATGATTTACATCTATGTATATATGTTAACTGGCAAGCCAAAGCCAAAACTCTCGGCTCGACGAGATGAAAATGTGTTCGCACTTGAGCTCGGCCTCGTATTTTTACAAGCTGAGCTGACTTGACTCGCCATTTTCCAGCCTACGCTCTTGCTCGGCTCGTACTCGTCTCACACGGCTCCCCGAGCCTTTTTGCCAACCCCCTTCAAATCTTTGGTGATTGTTCCATAAAAGAGAGAGAAAGATACAAAAAAATTGGTGAACCCATATGTGCTTCCTATGTTCTTTTAATTTTTGTTTTATTTTAATCACTTTTTCACTCATTTACACTATTTTCCCTCATTTTTCCTTCATCATGTCACGTGTAAGCTTTAAAAACACACTTTCATCTCTGCCTTTTCCACGGTTCCACCACTATTTTATCGTTGTATATGAATATATCTCTCTCACTTTTTTTTTTTTCAATTTTCCCCATCTTTTTTTTTCTTGATACTTACTTTCATCCATATTCAATTAAAATAATTATCTTCTCTCCATCTACTTTCAAAAAAAAAAAATTGTATTCCCTCTATCTCTCTCATTCGCACTACTTATGACCTCGCTTGTGTATTGAAGATGCTCTAAAGGCTCAATAAAAAGGCAATTGGAAGATGTACTTGTGGACCAAAAAGGCCAAAAAATCCCCCACCATGCAAAAAGCCCAATAAAGAAATCATTGTCTACCCAACAAGGCAATTAAGAAAACCTAGCCCATTGAGTTGAGAAGTCCAATATATAAGCTGTTTCTAATCAATCTGAAAACCCACATGGTAGCCCAAAAATATAAATGAGAAAATAAAACCTGGCTTTGTTTTACGTTGGAGCTTCCGGAGCCGGTTTGTATCCTTATAAATAAAAAATACACGATCCATGCTATGCAATATAATTAACATCGATCATCATCCCGTATGCTTTAGAAGGATGACTCCGGGCTTAGTCAATATATTTATTAATTAATTAGAATTAAGTAAATTGTTGTGATGATTCGTACAATTTAAGAATAATCTAGACTCTGTGCGGTTAGAATAATTTAATTGATTGATTTCTTCTGTAATTGTTGCTTAAGCTTAAGAGTTCTTTCTTAAATTCTCGACATTAATTATTACTTATTTATGATATGTAGTGTCTCAACCAAGTGTAGCTATAATATTTAATGGACAATCATGTATTCATTCATCGTCATCAATAAAAGAAAACTTATTTTCTTGTCAATATAACTTGAGTGTCTTTCTTCCTCACTAGTATAACTGTAGTCAAGATTATCGGCAACACTATATTGGTGGATGGGCGGGAGAGAGCATTAATTTATTTAACAACCAATAAGAAAATGACAACTCATCCAACTGCAAACAAATTTCAGCCAATATTTAGAATCGTTTAGGCTTCAAAATCCCTTTTTTTCACTAAGTCTATTTTGTAAATTAAATTTACTGTTTTGTCCCTTTAATTAACACTATTTTAGGCTGTCTAGGTTTTCAACCGCATCATTACTGAATTAATCTCTCTCTCTCTCTCTCTCTATATATATATATATATATATTAAAACAATAAAGTTGGTCAACTTTTTTTCCCGCAAGAAGTCATTCTCTTTTAATGTATTTTTTAGATAACACTATAATCTTTTCCAAAAGTTATTGCTATGATTTTGTTAGGATACTACCTTTTAGATCACATCTTAATCTCTATCTAGATTGATTTATGTCTTGTATTTGTTGTAAAACTAATTTTATGTAAGTTGCAAAAATATTCTCAATTACTTAGCAATTGTAAAATTATTGATTTAAATTTAAATAAATACAAATGTTTTTACAAAATTTCAATCGGCACACTAATATGTTATCGAATTTATTATTATGACAAAAAAATAAATAAATAAATAACCAAAAAGGTCATTTCTATTGTGGTATGCCAATATAGCCACACAAATATAAAAGTTGGATTCCCCTTTAGCAAAAATAATAAGAGCAAAATCTTATAGGTATATTTTTAGTGTATGAACGTTTTTATCTGAACGGCTTTCGAGTTGATATGGGTATAATTATAGTATATGCTTGATACGTAATAGTAGACTATTAACTAATAATATTGAATAAGTTAGATTATCTAAAAATTAAATTATAATAAAACATTAAATGGGTATATAAGTCAAGAGTCCTGCTCAAGAACTATCCCGAAGTCTTGTTAAAAAACTTCTCACTCATATGGCATGCATAAATATATGCTATGTGGTTTTAAAATACATGTGGCATGTATCTATATAGCCATATGAGTGGAAAGTTTTTTAACAAAATGAAAACTTTCCTATAAGCGAGTATGTTTATCTACAAATATATTTCACAAATCTTTCCTTGATTTCAGCATATATAATTACACAAATTCCAAATAAAAATTCATAATAATCAATAATTTAACACTAAATTAAACCCATTATCTTACAAAACTTTCCTAATTATTAATTATAAAAATTTAATTATTTTGATATATACCTATATTGCAGGTAGTCCTAAAATATTAGAAATTTACTCAAATATATAAGATAAAAAATAATAATTAATTTCAGACATAACTATTACTAGATGGAGTTTGGATGACAAATTTTGTCATATTGATATTTTGTTTATCATTATAATTTTTATTCTAAAATCATGTTACTTTTGTAAGGATTATATTTTTTTATTTGCTAGACAAAAATAGTAATGTGGTATTGTAGGTATCTACACAAAGTAAAACAAAGTATCACCCAGTTAAAGAGAGTATGTCTGGAAACGAGGCATTATGTACGGTTAAAATAATATGTTGGATAGATATTTTTTTATGAGTATGAAATTTTTTATTTGAATGGGTATTATTAAGCGAATGCGAGTATCATGGTACATATACGATATGCACTATTTGACCGTTAACTAATAATTTTAAATAAGTTAGATGATTTAACTTATAGTATTAAATAAATTAGATGATTTAACTTAGGTGATTTATAATATCTTGGATGATAACTTAATAATATTAAATAAATTCGATGACAAGTATATGTTCAATATTTTATTATTTAATATTATTAAAATTTTTTAGAATTAGCTTTCCCGTGGCTAGTTTATAATAAATTAAAACTAGATAAATTACTCGTGTGTTGTACTGGTAGAAAAATTTATTAAAATGTATTATTAGATAGTTAAACATAAATTTGTAATATTTATATCTTGTAGAAAATATATAAATATAAGTATACATTAATTGAATCAATATGATTGATCGACTTAGCAATCGTAACGTTCATGATCATTTAAAAGACAACATATATTCTTACATATAATCCTTCGTACATATATACGACAATGGAAAAAATATCTGTTATCCGCCTCCTTTTAAAAAATCCTAATAAAACTAAAAAATTCAAAAAATATATATATAATGCATTGAAAAATTCAAATAACATTAAACTCACTAATACGTACGGTAAACATAGTGAATTAAAGAATTATGATGGATTAGAATTTATTTTAGAATTGACATTTCAGATTTGATATTTTAATTTATTAGTTAAAAAGATTAAAAAACAAAATAAATAAGCAAAATGGTTAAGGTTTAATTATTAAACCCAATGGTCATATGTTCAAGTCTTCTCTGTTCACTAAATTTTTTATTAAAAAGAAAAAGAATAGTTACTATCAAATTTATTAAATAAAAAAGACGGAAAAATCACGATACAAAAAGTACCTAGACTTAAGTAGATTAAGCCCTTATTTGATACTCTTTAACAAAACACATTATAATTCCATTTATCACTGATTTGACTATTGATTTAACAACTACTCATTTATAACCACAAATTTCCAACTTCTATTAAATCTACATCACTCATTTCACCTCCTTATAATTTCTCTTTATAAATCAACTACCATAAATTGAATCAAACATCCCCTAATATATATATATATATATATATATATAGATTTCGCCTAGTTCTTGTATTTTGGTGGATTCCAGATGTTACTTTACAAGATCTTCCTTGAGTTCCTTGTTCTCTCAAAAGTTTTATCACACAAATTTAAAATACAACAAGTGTGGCCGTATCAAAGGATAAGAGGTTTTTGAACATTTTTTTATGTTTTACAGAACCTTTGACACGTTTTTGAACATTTTCATCGGTTTTATATAGTTCTTTTGTAAATAACATGAACATCATCATTGGCTCGTACAGAGTCGGTCGATATAGCCCTGAGCCCTAGACAATATATATATATATATATATATATATATAAAACTTACCGTGTTCGACTATCCAGTAATTGATTCTTATCATCATCGACATTTTAGTACCATACAACTTAAGGCAAGGTTGGGGCGAGGCTAAGATGCAAATTCAAGCCGAAAGCGTCGTCAAGACGGGGCCCATCATCACCCCTGGAGAACCTACTTAACGAAGGGCCATCTACGTCCCCGCAAGGGGGTTTATCCGATTGTGCCCTAATACTCTTTAAACTCGACTCCACTTCAGTACTGCTCGTGCATGGTAAGTTTGCAACACTCCTCCTGCTCCCCGGAAATGAGCAGCCACGTGGCGTGTAGACTGCCGGTAAAGCACGTGTAATGTACACACATGGCGGAGGTGGTGGAGAGAGAAGTTGAGACGGCGGAACAAAGGTGGAGACAGTAGGGTTTTGCATGTAAGACACCATGGGAGCTGATCGACTAACTTGCATTAGTTGTGCACCAAGTGCTTGTGAGTTGGCGAATTCCCTGCCACAGTACTGGCAGTCATATTTTCGACTGTCAAAAATTGGAAAAGTGGAAAACTCCGGCGAGCCTGAGGTTGGTTTGGTCGGTTCTATCATGTCTTCTTCTGTGGCTAGGTCAAAACCAAAAAGTTTCAGACGTCCATTTCCATTACCATAATTAGTAGCACCATTGTTGCTGCATGGCTTGCTTAGGGATTGTATTTCTGCCATAGTAATATATCTCTTTCCGGGTATATATGTGTCTGAATTTGTTCCCACAGAAATTTAGAGAGAGAGAGATGAGGAAGGCAGAGATTTTCCCAAGGGACTAATTTCTGCATGGGTGTGGTTATTTATAAAAGTTTTAAGAGACAGGCAATAAAATAATAATAATAATAATGAATGATTTTTATAAATTCAGATAAAACTCTTGTATGGAGTATGAAAACCAACATGGATGTTAAGCGTAATGCCTACGTGGGGTCGTTGCTGGGGAGGGAGGGGGCCAAATTTGTTGAAACATAGACAGAGCGCCAAAATTTGCTAGTGTCAGAAATTAGGCAAGAGCCCACTCACCATTAGCGATGTTTGCGTGAGTGATTGACGTTGAAATCTATGTTATTTATGCTTTTGCTTCAGATGTGGAAGAATCTTCCCAAATCTTACTGATAATGACAAATGAGAGAGAAAGAAAGGGATCACTTAAAAAGGAATAATTGATGATAATGGGTGCGTATGTGCATATAGTCTCTAAATGTATTACATCAAAGAGCTAATTACAAGCCCCAAACATGACCCACCACCATCTTTGCCCCTTGATTCATTGCATTATCACTATTCACTAATCACTCATCGAAGTTTTCTGCTAAAGCATCTCCAATGCTTATTGTCAAGGCCTTGTGTCTTAAGATGAGACAGATAAAGGGGAGTGGATTATTTAGTTGAATATTAGTGAAAAAAAGTGTAAGATCGGAAGAGCGAGAAAAATGAAAAAGATGATAGAGATATATTGAAATTTAAAAATAATGATAAAATAGTACTCTTTCCTTCTTAAAAAGATAGCCTAGTAGGTATTTTTATATAGATTAAGGGTTAGTAGGTAATATAGTTAGAACATTAATTTTATAGGCTTTTTCCCATTTTAACTCTCATGCCTAATTAATGATATTGTTACTTGCAGCGTGCACGCCTTAAATTCCTTATAATTTATATGTATCAACGTAGTAATTAAATAGGCCTTTCAAAAAAAAAGTAGTAATTAAATAGGGGTAAATATGGAAATGAAAAATTAAATGCACACTTGATATAGCAACTAGACTATATTTTTGAGATGACCTAAAATAGAATACTAGACTATCTTTTTAAGACGGATGAAGTACTCCAATGGCAAAGGTGGAGGTGGAGGTGAAGGTGATAAAGGAGAGAGATTATGAGAAGATAATTATTGAAATTGAATGAGTGAGTGGAAATGGGTGGAGGGAGGGAAAAAAGCAGGAAAAGTGAAAAAGAAGAGAGATATAGATAGAAATTAAAAAATAATGATAAAATAATAGTGGAGAAGGTAGAGATGAAGGTGTGGTTTTAGACCTTGCGATTGACATTAGAAAAGAAAAACGAGGATAAAGTTGTGTAAATGAGAGAAAAATGATTAAAAGAAAAAAGAAAATTAAAAGAAAATAAAAAACATATGGAGTCCACTTTATTTTGTTGTGTGTATGACTTTTTAGGAAAGACCCCTCTCATTGGAGATGCTCTTAGAGAGTCTAAGATGAAGGTCTAGATTTAGACCTTACACAGGATACGAGAAAGGAAAAGTAAGAAAAAAGTAGCGTAAATGAGAAAAAAGTGATTAAAAAAAATTAAAATTAAGAAAAACAAGGCCCACGTTTTTTTTAATTAATCTCTTTCTCTCTCTTTTTTAGACCATCAACTAAAAGACTTAGAGCATTAGAGATGCTGTTAGAAGAAGACTTCTAGCCCCACGTCACGTTGATTGAAAGGCATTAGATTGTCACCAAAAAAGGCCATAATTAGTGAAATGAAATAAAACATGGCACGTACAATCGATCGAGCTGTCAAAAATCGAGACGTACGATTCTTGTGTGATTAAGAGACTATTAGGGAAAGATTTTTACCAAGGAGCTAAAACCATCTTCACTCATTAAAAAGAGATATATAATAATTAATAATATTAAACGAGAGTCCAACATCTAACGTTGTAGACAAACACCTGGCTCCTAGTCCCACTTTATTGTTTTGATTATTATTTGATGATAGAACTTTAGGATCTTTTCAAGACAGTTGTGCAAGAGGATGATTAAAGTACAACAGCTAATTATGAGATTAAAGAAAAATCTTTCCAGATTTTCTTTTCTCAACCAATAGACAATATATAGTTGCACCACTCCATTGTTTTAATTTATGTTTCTCTTAAATTTGCCTCTGGGCTCAAGTATCTGTTGAATATTATATTAGTACTAAAAATAATCTCCCGTTATATACGTGGTGGGATTATGGGACAATTTATATATAAATTATTTAATAACTTCTCACTATATGTATGTCTAACGGAATAATCCGGCTAAATGTGAGACTAATATTAGTACTTAGTAATTTATAATAGTAGAGTTGTAACAATTTCAACACTAACGATGTTTGGTTGTCAAAAATGGAGCCTAGTATTCTGGTTTTTAGCTTTTGGAGGGAGAATATATTAGTTAGTTAATAATTCTTCTCAAGACAAAAAATCAATAGATTATTATTGTTGTTTTTAAAATGTTTGCCTGGTATAAGAGTGAAGCACTATATGTTTTTAAAATGACTTCCCACATTCCGCCGTTGCCTAAGCTCTAGAGGCATGCTTTAGTGTTTTGTCACACTTTACACTTCTTAGAAAACTGATTATCAAAATGATTCGAATGCTTTTGGTTCATTCAAACTACAATAAATACAAGAAGAAAACTTCATATATCGTAGAAACCCAAACAACATAACATTGATTATTCATTTCATTTCATACTTATTCGCTGGAGAGTTTATCCATTAATATTTAGAACCACTAACATTGAAGAAAATACATGTGATTGTGTTCCGAAATGTTTTCTTACTGTTTAAATAACAATAATAATAATTATTAATTAAAAAAAAAAGAGACCAGAAACAGAATGAACCTTGTTCACATGGACTTATTTGCAAGAGATTAAGTGGTACTAGACCCACTAACATCCAATTATTCTTAATATAGCATTATTAATTAATAAACTTTCTCAATCTGGTTATGCATCGATGAACAAATGTGATTAGACAATGGCTTTCTTCTTGTTAATGGTTTCCATCCCATAACACAACATACTTTTCAGGACACTAATCATGCTTTCTTTGATGTTGATTAAAGTTCCAATAATAATGTCATTTAAGATCACCCGAATCCCGACACGGCCCACCAGATGTCGCTTATCAAGGAAAATGAACCAATGGGATAGCTCGATATGAATTCAAAAACAAGATTATTACAGACAAAATACCATCACCACAAATGTACAATAACTTTCTAATCATCCTGTCTCCCTTTCAAACCATTGCTTTAGAAGGATCTCGAAAGGACTTTTGATAAACACATTACAGTGACTAGCTCTAAGTCCTTTTCCAGATATGTTTAAATCACATTCAGATAATCGAAACTATAAAGGTCATGTATGTCAACGCAAGCTGAGGTGTAAAAATCAACCATTTACTAAGCATAACCACGAAGCACGTTGATTTGTTTTCTGCAAGACAGTTCAATATGGAAGCAGGGGGCTCTAGCAAAACTCTTTTAATTAAGCAAACATCTATATTTTTCAATATTTTACAGCTACTAAACCTCAAGCTTCCTAAAAATAACAAACTCCGGAAATCCCATAAATCGAAAAGAACACCTTGAATGAGTAATACAATGAATAATTTGGACAGGAAGCTATGTAACCAAATGCTTGCATGCAAGAACAAGATTCCAAACTTATGCAGTAGAGGTAAAACTAAAACTATCTACCACTCACTTTTTATCAGATCCTCTGAGGTTGAGACTGAACCATCTCTTCTTTGCAGATTTGTCCTTTGAATCAGAACTTCCCTCTTCTGCGGGACTTCCAGCCTTGGACTCTTCACCAGAAATTTTGCTACTACTTCCATTGCTAAAATGTCCACTTCCACTAGTATTACCCTCTGACCTTACAACAGTGAAAGATGAATGGATGTTATCTCGCTTTTTTAGCAGCTCTTCAACCTGTTAGTGGAAAGCAAAGAGGGTCATTAGAAATGAACCAAAAATACTTAAGGTGAAAATATTCAGAAACAAGATGACGAAGATCAGGAATTCCAAGTATAAGTTTTTCCAAAAGTTCTATAGAATGGTTCAACCACTAGAATTAAGAAAAGAATAATGCTATGTCGCACTAGTAGTGCTTGACACCAGTTTAGGTGACATCCAATGTGGCATTAAATGATAAGTGGAATTAAATTGAATAAATAAATGACCCATTTAATTCAACTTATCATTTAATACCACGCTAATATGGTGCCAAGCACCATTGGTGCTACATAGCATTACTCTTAAGAAAAACGCTCTGAAAAGAGGCTATTATCATTAAAAACAATAAAATCACATTAAGCTAACTAACAAGATCTAAAAGGCAGAAGAAAAATATGTGACTTCAGAACATCCCCTATATAGGACAAGAAGATAAGAAGATGCTAGATAAATCAGCAATGACTATATGAGGATTAAATTTCCAGTTTAGAAAAGGATCAACTGAAAAAAAAGGTAGTGCTTCAACTTCTAGATGCACATAAAATTAATATTTATGTATCAGTTCCTAAAAATTCCATTTCACTTTCTCTCAATAGATAAGGAGATATGAAAGCTACAGGGGACGTAAGTTAGAATAAAAAGAAATGCATTATGCTGATAAACAACATTTAACAATAAAGATTCCTCATGAAGCAAACTTACAGACTGCTTTTCCTCGCCATATCTGTTACTGACCTCTTGGAAACGTGTCCATGCCTTCAAAATAGATAGGTGAAGGTGAAGAGTTACATCCACAAAAGTCAATAGAAAACATCTGCAGCCAAAATGGGAGGAGAAATAGGAAACCTTTCTATATTCTGTTTCGAATTGGCGGAGCTCGTGTCTCTTTCTCAAAATTGCAGTCTCAATATCCTTAAGCTTTTGAGTTGTATCCTCATATAACTTTGCAGAAAGAGCCTCAATTGTGTAGGTAGCAGGCTTAAAGAAATTATCTCCTACAAAGATCAGGCCAAATATGAGTCTTAAGAGATGCTAGTCTTACTCCACTCTTCAAAATAGTAAGCACGTGTCACAAGGAATTTAGACCATAAACAGCAAAAATGTGGGTGCCAGCCTTTAGTCCTGAGACATCACATGGTTGAAGACCTTCCAATCTCTTAAAGAAAGCAGCTTCGTGGTCCTTAGCCATGGCCAACTGCACAAAAGCACAAGTGGAATTATTAGCAGATGCGGCCTTGCCTCTTCACTGGAAAAAAAAGAATTGTACTTTGGACATACCGCATTAATTGTGGAATCCATTCTGTAAACTTGGAAATGCAGGAAATACATTCCGGCTGAAGTAACCTTGCCCGTCTTTTCACTCTCTTCCTGCATTTAATTGCCGTGTTCACAAATTTGGAAGGTTGATCAATTATTACAGTATCCTCATAGTGTTGCATTTAACTATTCTTATCAGTCATACATATACAGGCCCTATGGTATTATAACTGTAGTAAGTCTTTTACAAGTTTCCAAACAACATTGCAACTTTCATATGTTTGGGAATGTATATATGCAATAAGTTGAGGTTACAACTAAAACACCAAAGCATGCATCATTTCTGCACCTGATTTAGTTCGGAAGAATGATTCCAAGTGTACATATCAGTCAGATAAAGAACTAGACTTCCATATATATGCAATTAAAATCAATCTATTTATAATCTTATATCAGGTTAAGTACGAGTCATATAAAAATTAAAGAGAAAGTAGGACGACAGGCAGAATCACAGTTAAAATCAACCTTTGTATACCATTATCTATATCGAGCGAAGTACAAGATCAAAGGAGAATTAAGATGACGAGAAGACATAATTAAAGCTTGTAATTGGTCTACAACATGGAAATCACTAATGGCGTGATTATCAAGATACAAAACCCTTTCAAATACCTTGCAATCAATAAAATAGAGGACGACTTAGAGCAATGTGATTTTTGTAGTGTATCACAGCATTAAATCAAGGATGAGCAACTTTTAACTTTCTAGAGGTTAATGGACAAAGTTGCCTTTTATACTATAAAGAGGTTTTTTTTGTTGACTAAGCACATCTTTGTCATTTCAACACAAAAGAGGTAAAAAATGACATCTAAAAGCATTGAATTTTTTGCAAACGATCTATCTGGACAATACAGGCTTCATGCCATCTCATAGATACCTGCACTAGTTATATCACAGAGATTAATAGCATTATTCAAAAATAAAATAAATTACCTGCAATGCTAGTCCATAACCTCCATTTGCTTCTTGTTCAAAGTACAAAAGCTAAAAATCACCATAATATTGTTGTTAGTACTCAAAATATAGGAGGTTAAAGATACATGGCCACAAGAAAACCTTTGAGAAAATGTATCAATTTAAAAGATCGATGTAAAAGGAACCTTAAATTTGCTTTGCACGGCAGAAGTAACTCTAACAACAATCCCTACATCAGCTTGTTCCTCATTTATTGCTAAACTGAAGTAGTGAGCACACTGCTTTTCCACCTGTTAAAATTAAAATTATAATCAAGCAAAATGACAAAACAAGCCCACTTGCATCTTAAAAAAAGGGATATTTGTATTTTGTACCTTTCCACTGAAAGAAGTTCCGATTGGAAGAGGTTGCACTGTAGCAGTTCCATTTAAAGCTTCTTCAAGAACATTTGCAGAAACTGTAGTCTTGATGGGGACACCCAGCTTGCTAATCATGTTTAAAAATTAATAGATATCTTAATTGGCACCGATGAGGATGCGTGAAATACTAAATTTGACATAGAAAATACCTGAATAAAGCTGCAAACATTGTGTTGACAGTTCCAAGGTTGGATAAGTCAATTTCCATATCCATTCCTTCCACGTCAAGGGCCTTAATGTTTTGAAGGACAAATATCAGATCAATTAAGACGTACTTATACAATAATTAGATAAAAAAGCAACCAAATTTTTGAAATACTGACACGCACAGGAAGGCAACGCTTGAAGAAAACATTTTACTGAGTGATGCAGAATGGTTTCCAATAAATTTTGGACGCAGTTAAAAAAGTTACCCATTGATTACCACACCATAGTTGTAATTTGTGACAATCCAATCAATCTTGGTATTTGCTGTACCAAATAATTTTTAGGAGGCCACCCATGGAAATTGGAATGATAATATCAATGAGTAAGCATGTCAAGATCAAGGAGATCCATGAGGCAACATATCATAAAAAACAGAGTTTTGGATTTCCTTTCCCCTGGAAAAGAACTGCAGGCAAAAACTTAACAAATATGTAATAATAGAAAGATAAAGTACCTCAAATCCTGCATTATCATATTGCCTCCTTTTCTCTGGATCAGATAAAATGCTATATGAATATGCAACCTCCTTGAAAAGCTCGGAAGCCTCAGGGCTGCTAGCATTCTTGTCCGGATGGTATCTATCAAAAATCAAAATAGTCG
Source organism: Nyctanthes arbor-tristis (assembly GCA_963692815.1). Taxonomy (NCBI): domain Eukaryota; kingdom Viridiplantae; phylum Streptophyta; class Magnoliopsida; order Lamiales; family Oleaceae; genus Nyctanthes; species Nyctanthes arbor-tristis. Next base: position 2,500 of record CAVNYN010203445.1, on the reverse strand, counting down.
GTAAGTTTCCACTCTAAAACACTGACCATAGGCCTCTCGGCTTTTCTAATAGTGCATATGCCCTTCAATGCTCCTTTTCAGTTAAAATAATATTTATTTATTTGAAAAATCTCCCAAATCTCCGTTTACAATTTTGTAATTGCTAAGTTTCTCTGCTTTTTGTGTTTATTCTTGTGTACTAGCTTTTTTGAACATTGTCTGTCATATTAGTAACTGGATCTCATGTATTGATATGATCATATGAACATAATTTATATCCGTTGTCCAACAGAAGAACCCTCAAAATGAACAAGAAGTTATTTTAGAAGGTATAAAGAAAGAAAACCCAATAACCAACTATTGACATGGTCAGATAATTCATTAGAAACGAATTTGAGCATCCAACTCATTCCAGACAGTCCCATTTACAAAAAGAAAGAGAAAGAGAAAATAAAAGAAAAGAAAAGGAAGGCATACGTATATGTAACCAAGGCAGAAATAAAGGAAAAATGATATTGAGAAAAAAAACACGATATTTGCTTTCAACCACAATAACACAGAATTTTCATCTCCACACGCTGAATAAACCTCAAGAAGACAATAAGTAAAGAATTAAATGCAAGAAGATAAATATACTGATTTCTAACATACTTGAGAGCAAGCTTTCTGTAAGCAGTCTTGATTTCCTGATCAGAAGAATCCCTTGACACAGATAAAACCTCATACAGGTCCCTCCGTGCGGCTGGTGCGGGTGGCCCCTCAGTATCTGAGCCCCCCATTTTTTCCCCTTAACTAAATTAACCTCTTGCCCTTCTCAATTTCTCTCCACCTGAAATCCACCTATTCTCTATCATTTTTTAGATTCGTCAATTTCCTTTGATAAACTTGACGCCATATCTTTCTGCTCAATCTCAATAAAACCAGCCAGGCAAAACCTTTACAAGGTTATAACGTACAAAAAGTAGTCTTGTCTCCAAATCTGCAAGCAATTACCCAAAAAACGAGTAAGATTTTGTTTCCAAATTTCGATGCATTGGATCGCTTAAAATTCCTCTCGAGACTACTGCAAAATTCATTCACCACTAATAATACAAAAATTGTTAATGACATGTAGCACCCGGAAGTATTTCAAATTGCCAATACGTTTATCAATACATGCAAGCTAGAAATGCAATATCCGTTAATAATTTGTAAATACAGGGATAGATGGCTGGTTGGATGATAATAATAAATAATTAAATACAAGAGTTAGGGTTTTGGGAACATTACGTAGATGTGTAAACTGCGGAACACAATGAACCCAGAAGGGTGAATTGAGCTCCGGCGTAAAAAGAAACTGTCTCAATTGAATCAAAATTTGGGGATAAATTGCAACCTTGAGGAATTGCGTGTTCGCGCGGGTGTTTACGGTCGAGTCCAATATATGAAAATGTTATACCCCCTTGTACGACAGCCCACTTTGCCATTTCACATAAATTAAAAATTATATTACAAATATATATTTTATAATTCATATTTTTAATTTACTCTTATTTAATAATAAGTAAAATTTAAAATTGATAATTTTAATTAAATATTAAATAAGAATAAATTAATAAAACAATGTAATTTTAGACTTCAAAAATGACTATAAAATTAGAACACTCTAAAAAGGCGATATAGATTATATAAGACTGATGGAGTATTATTATATTATTAATATATATATGATTCTTTCACGACAAATTAATTAATTAATTCTTTGCAGCAATAATAATAATAGTAGTAAGAGTAATAATAATAATGATGATAAAATGAGAAACAGAGCTCAGAGTCAAAAATTAATGTGAGAAAACATGTAAAAAGCGGGCTCATTTTTGGTCATTCAATTTTTGTACATTTTCAATCTGTGCAAAATTGATTTCATTTGTCTTAAGTTTTCAATAAATGTTGATAAATAAAGCTTTGGCTAAAAACACGATTATATATTCATGTAATAACATATTGATATTATGAGTGAAGGTTGGCACTTATATTATATATTTTATGTTATTGAGAAAACACTGATCATTGCGGGGATTATATGGCATTAGAGACTAGACTGATTATTATAGGGCTCAGAATTTGTATTTTTAAGTAAAAAATTCTCTCAAGAACTAGCCTAATGTGTACATTTTTGCATTCCCAGAATGATATTAACCCCACTTGATTCTATTTTTCCCTTTTGAATTTGACATACTCAATACCATTTCATTGTGTCACGTATTAAGAGCTTGTTTGAATCTTTTTATTCTCCATTTATTCTCCTCATTTATAATTTTACTTATCACTGATTTGACATTTAATTTGACAACTGTTCAATCATGACTATATATTTCAAATTTTTTTACATTTTCAATAGCACATTCTACCTCTCTCCTCTTTATAAATTCACCAAATTTTTACAAATAAAGATGTTCAAACAAACTCTAAGATAATTAACAAAATCAGTGTATGCTACTTCACATATTGGCCATTATTTGAAGAAACTAATTCTTGTCAT
>CAVNYN010203443.1:0-34838 GCA_963692815.1 Nyctanthes arbor-tristis | reverse complement strand
AAAAAAAAAAAATAAACATAAATAAAGAATGTCTAGCACGCCGTTTGTTGAAGGGTCAAATAGTCTAGCGCCACGTGGAGTCCTCAGTGTCAGACCTGTGACTATCATGCCACAAAGTATAAGTTTCTTTAGCACTTAAGCCTAGGCCTTGATTATGGATCAAGCAAGGGCTCAATCCATGACGCCATTGGGCAGAGATTAAGTTGACCGGTTGTTAATCTTCAATACGATGAGTACTTAAACTGAAAAAGAGAATCAAGTTCGAGACATATCAGGTCTCAGAGGTTCTTAGATATGAAATCAAGCTCTCATTACTCAATAACCTTTCTAGAACTAGCAATAGAGTAGTCAATCTAACATTTGTACTTATACTACAGTACTTTTTAGTTTCAGTCAGAAAGAAGTTTCTATTTATACTTTATTTGTGTACTTATAAGTCAGACCTCACCAGACCTTGTACCAGGCAAAACCCACTCCCTCTTTCCTAGACTTACAAAATGAAGGGGAGAAGTTCATTTAAAGGATCTACATTTTTGCATTTCATTCTCTTATATTTGAAAATCCAAAACAATTGCTATCTGGGCTCCAACTCAACATAGGCCTCAAGCCCAGTCATAATTTTTTCCTTGACCTGACTTTTAGGTCAAACTTTTGCTGACTTGAACATAAACAAAATCCAACTTCAACACCATTCAAATTGAAGAGTTCCTTAAAAACCCCGTATTTTTTCAATTGCACAGCTAGCTATCTCTCACTCTCTTGGCGGTGGGGCGGGGGTGGGGAGCAATTTTTGGTAGTCCATTCAAGAATTGAAGTTCAAAATTTATATAAAAGTGCGATTAGATCCTTACCAGTTTAATTTTTCACAGCAGGGTCCCTAACTTTATGGTTAAATAAACACCCGAAGGACCCTTAGATCATTTGCATCAAAATCTCTAGAGTTCAATTCCCAACCTGCCTTTTTTCCCCCTATATCCAAGAAAAAAATGCATTTCTCCTTCAATTGTACTTGTAGGTCTCGCACATAATAATTTTTAATGCAAAAATAATTTCCTGTGAGAAAATAATTACGGATCACAATTACTTATTATGCGCCCCAACGCCCTTTAATAAGTGTCAACTTTTACCCTATACCGAAATAATTTTCCAAATACTTCCTCTCTCTCAGAAAGATAATCTAGTATTCTATTTTCATATGTCCCATAAAGATAGACCACTTACTAAATAGAGTATGCATTTAATTTTTTATTTCCATATTTTGTCTCTAATTAATCATCCACACTAACTACTAATACAATTCAATATTAATGATATAGAAAGACATAAATAAAAAATACATGTAAAATTAATGGTCTCAATCATATTATCAATCATTTCTTAATTTGTGTGAAATCAACTACTCACCTATCTTTGTGTAACGGAGGAAGTAGTAGTTTTAATTACCCTCCCCTCAGAGGAGTGGACCCCACTGCCCCACCCAGAGAGATACCCAAACAAAGATACATGTCTAAGGGTGTCATTTAATTTTCAAATTAAAACAGTAGAAAAAATAATATTAAAAATATCATTTAATTAAATGTGTTTGATTCTTATTTTGATTTGAGTGGTTATATTGATAGTCTTATTTTAACATGCACGCTACATGGGTTATATGGTGTCATATGTATGGCACAAAATCAATTTAAGTTATATTGAAACTACCTTTTTTTTTTTTAACCAACTACACCACTTTTTATTTGCTTCAAATGCCATTAATCTTTACTAATTGTTATAATTAAGTCAAACTTTTTTTATTACCACTTAGCCTCAATCTTAAAACAATTATCACACACTATTTTCACTAACAAATTGTACCTAAAAAAAAACTTAAATGCTTTAAATTGAGTAAAATAATTATTAAAAAAAAAGGATAACATGCATCCTCTTTATTTTTAAGTAGATTAATTGAAATTTATAACAGGAAATGACATTAATGAAAAAATTGTTAGCTAATAGAAAGTCAAAATAAAAACAAATTAAAAAGAAAAGGCTGTAGATATAAAAATAAAAAAAAATGAAATATAAGTACATCCAATGCAATATTGATGTGGTGTGGTTACAAAAAATGATGATGTGCATATATTTTCCCATTTGATTTTTATGTTATAATATTTTTACTTATTATTATCATAGTGATGTTATTTGTCCAGAATAAAATATTAGTACATCCAATGCAATATTGATATTATAACACTCCGCGAAAGTTTGAAAAATTTTATTTTGACTTAAACGTCGAATAATTATTTACTATAAGAACTCGTTGAGTAATGTTACGAAACATGCTATAATAATTTAAAAACATCTTTATAATCGGCTAATTAGCCGTGATACTTGATAGGAATTTGGGAACATTCTTTTATGCTTTAATGAGGTTGAAAAATGATTTCTTGAACTTGTGTCAACTATGTTCTTTGGCTGATAATGTTACTAAAAGAAGGACCAAGGCTAATCGGGTGATGAATGTGAGACCAAAGAAATGCTTAAATAAAAATGTGATAGCATAATGGTATAGCCAAAAAGCCAAAGACTCAATTATAAAATTTATTAAGTTGAAGGGTTCATTAAGTGAAAGGTAGAAAAATCTAGAGAATACTTGGGCCATTGGATTTGCTCACATGGATGGAATGAGAGAACACTTGGCATTTTAATAACAAGAATCCTCATGAATGTCCAATTAGAGCTATTTCTATTTGCTAGTTATTAATGTCTTAGAGACAATTAGGAGCCCTTTCACTGGTGGAATCCAAAGACTTTTAGAATATAATTGGGGAAATTCATCTATAAATTGAGGAGAGCTTAGAACACCCTTAAGAAATCTTCAAAAACATATTCTTTGTCTTCCAAATAAGCCTTTCTTCATATACATATAAGACCTTACTTGGAAAGCTATTTTAGTTGAGGAATATCCAAAGATTTGAAAGTATTTGGCCGCATCTAAACATCCACTAATCTTTAAAAAGGGACAAGAGCAAGGTGAGTACCTAATGTCTTGGTTTCTATTGGTATGCCATCACTTTATAAAAAAATGATTATTTGACGTCTTGTGATGATAAGAAATTGAATGTTTTCTTGCATATACATCACTAGTATTGCCCTACCCGCTCTGCAATGAATGACTTTGAATCATTCCTATACTATAACTTATTCTATGACCTTGGGATAAGAATGATTAGTATGATGTCTACTTTGATTGATAATACTTTCTGAAACTTCGGTAAAGGTCAACCGGAGTTATTGTAGATCTACTTATCATTGTATTGCCATGAGCAATTTGACATTTGAACGATATTATTGCGCTCTACGGGTAGTAGATGATTCTAGTGGTTGAGCCATGTTATGCATTTGAGAAGGCTTGCGTATCTTTTACTTATTGAACTTGTAATTGAATTTTTTTTTTTTTTAGTGAAATCTTGTGGAAAACCGATATATTATGTTACTCATGGGGTACTTAGTACTCACTCAATGTTTAATTAATTTTTGTAGATGTTCACTATAAGGTGTTTGAAAGGCAAGCCGAAACTTAGAGCGAAGACTCAAGCGGGAGTCGGATATCACAAGTAATAGAGACGGATTTGTGGGGATACTATGAGGATGCCCCACAATTTCTCATGTACTTGGGCACCACATACGCGCTTAATGTATTTGTGCCTACACTCACGCTCACCTCTATCATGACAAGTTTATGGTTGATAAACCTATATTTTTCACCTAATATGGCAATATAATAGTAGAATAAACTAGGTATTTGCATATGTAAAACTTAGTGTACACTATAAAGAATGACTTCTGTACGAATTAGGAGCCTATTTTTCATATAAAGGCCTCTCAATCACATAAATCGGCAAATTAATAATAAAGTAAGTTTAGTAATATCATTTGTCCTTTTACGCCAATTTTGACATGGTTGTGTAATAAACAAGAGTAAAAGATAAATATCTGATTTTATTTTCTATGTTAATCATAAGATAAGAAAAGAAAAGAGGCTCATGAAAGTTTAGACTTGATTTAATGACGTGATAAATTTAGTTATAAAGTTACTTTGGAACTTAACGCTATGTGGAAATCAACCAACTATTGAATTTGTCTCGTTCCACGTTGTAAATATGAATTATCAACTAAGGTGTTCATCCATAAAAGCAATCCACTTAATAAGAAAAATCGACAAGCAACAAAGTATGACAGATGTAGTGTGGATATAAAAAATAGTGGTGTGAATATATTTTCCCTTTTGATTTCTATACTATAATAATTTTACTTATTATTATCATAGTGATGTTATGTTATTTATATAGAATAGAGATTGGTCTTTATTTTAGTTGGTATCACTACATTGGATGATGAGTAGACATGCATAAGTACATGATAGTCTTCATTTATTTAATGACCAATAAAAAAATAATAACTGGATTGGAGATTGGATAATAAATAGTATTATTATTTGATTTTACAATTTATAACCATACATTTCAATTTTCAAACACTTATTAAACTTCTGCTCATTCTACCATTCATTATTATAATAATAATTATGTAAAAATTATTATGAACTCCAACACCGTTTATATATATATATATATATATATATTCAATTAAAGACAAAAAAATAAATATTTTATTTTACGAATAAAAATGGAATATATGGTACTCTGGAAGTCCAATATGTAATCTCCTCCACTCCAAATAGTGTACAAGGCTGTAGGTCAGATCCAACTGGATATGAGCCACCGGTCCAACTTGACTTGGGCCTGGGCTACGAATGAATAGCCATGTATGAACATGAGCCAAAGGCCCAACATAACTTGGGCCTAGGCTACGGATGAAAGGCCGTGTATGGGTTATTGGGTCCCACAAGGGAACGAGTCAATCTTTATTAACTCAGTGAATCAAGGTTCAACTCCCAGACTCGTGAATTGTGGTGGACGAACGACTGTATGAATAGTCTGTTTTGAATTGACTGCCAAATGAGATATATTACTTTATTAAATAATAATAAATAAATGTACTTTGAAAAAACCAAAAAGTATAATGCAATCAGCCATAAATTTTAACTTACGAAGACTTTTAAAAAATTATAATTGGGAAAATTTTGGGAGAATGGACGGGAAAGCAAGATCTTGTTATGATAAGAAGTATTTTTTACTATTTAAATTATTACTTTTGATATGACTCGTCAAGATGTTATTAAAACACAAACCCCATTAATTATTCCCCTTGTACCTTTAATTATTCCCCGGTTTGGCTAAACTGGATTATTGTTTTGGAGGTTTATTCTACTGAGGATTAATCTTTTTTCTTAAAAAAAAAAACCATTATTTATTATTAAAAAAAAAATGGAAAGAAAGTCGAAAGTGCGGGTGGGGAGCTCATGGTGCTGAAATCTTATCCATTAATTTGGCACCACATATCATGCTATTTACATAGGGCCCATGCTGCCCCCTTCCCTCCTTCCTTGACTAATCTTCATCCTCAGATTAATTTTTGAATTTCCTAGTTTCAGGCGAATTAGCAGTGGCCCTGGTTTCTTTCCAACAATTCTTAAAAGGAAAAATCATAATAAAATCAAACCTCCATAGCTAGCTCTTGTTAAGGAAATACTGGATGATTTGCCAAATAACTAATAGTCCCTCGTAACGAGAGAAAATTAGGTGCACACGCATATCCTAAGTGATACATCTAACTAATAATACACATATATTTCTCCACGTAAGATGTACTATGTAATATACACATATATAGGAATTTTCAAAAATCTCTCAGAGGTTTTGTAACAAAACTTCTCACATCGTGTGACGTGTATAGATGTATATCATGTGTATTTCATCTATATTATGTGTATTTTAAATACACTTGGAATGTATCCATCCACATCACGTGAGATGTGATATTTTGTTACAAAGCCTTCGAAATGTTTTAGAAAGCTACGTACATCTGCATTTCTCCATGGTAGCTTAGAAAAATTTAAGTACATTAATACGTGAAGAGACGAAAATGTGATTGCATTATTATTAATTGGATGTATACATAAAACACACATCCATACCTAAGTTTCTCTTGAGTCCACACGTCATCAATGAAATCAATAAAGGTGGATCGACCAAGCAAGGCACTCGATCATAGCAGGGGGAAATTTGTGTATTTGTATTTATTCTTCAATTTTCTTGTAGAAAATACCAAAGAAAATACCACGTAGATCTTCAATTCATTTCACGTTGTTTTATCAATTGATTGTTGATTAATTCTAGTAAATAAATATCTTTTTAATTATTATATAATTACCGACAATTTAAGGCTCTTATACGGTGATTGCATGGGTATAAGCGGTTTGGTTTCCGAGCTTTTTTTATTAAATCTCAAAGCAAACTATGGCGGTTTAGAATTTCTCAAACCAAATCAAATCATTTGATTTACTAAACCAAACCATATTTTTACACGTTGGTGCGGTCTCAAACCGCGGTTTGTGAAAGATCGGAAGAGCGTAATACGTTTCAAATGAGTTAACAGATAACTATTTCTTGAGGAATTTTGAATCAGAGTATAACTATTTATTGCAATAATATTATGTGGTATTGTGCAACAAAACAAATTATGAATTGCCAAATATTGTACCTTATATCATTTAAACTTTAATTATAAATATAAAAATAATGTTGGTAAATAATTAGTAAAAGTGGTATAGGTCGATTTACAATGAAAATAAGAAAAAATGATACTATATATTACAAGAAAATAGGACGTTAATCTAAAAATAAAAAGTTGCGAAGAAACCAGTTAAATCATTCTTTCTTAGTACTTCTAATAAATATCATCATTCAACTCATCACATATAAATAGGCGGAACATTAAATTGATGAGGGGTTATATGAAGTTGTTGAGATTTAAGTTTGTGACTTTATGGGAGAGTAACCAATAGAAAAATTGTGATTGGTTGGTTCAACGGGGAAATTAAAGGTTTGTATTTAACTAAGTTTATTATAAATTGAATAGTTGATCATGGATTGTGTCATGAAAAAAATTTTTTTTTTTTAAAAAAATGGCGGGTTGTCGGTTTGAAACGGTTTGGAAAAATTAAAACATAAATCAAACCATCTCAAAGCTGTTCGATTTAGGTCAAAACCAAATCGTTGACAGATCCACGTGTACCTAAACCAACGGTTTCGGAATTGTGGTTTCGGTTCTAGTTTGGTTCGGCGGCTTTGCGGTTTAGATTTAGAGCCCAACGTGAGTGTACAAAATAGCACATAATGTTGCCTATCTTCATATTCCTTTATTCACCATTAATTCCTTTTTTTTTTAGTAAATATTCACCATTAATTCTTAGTCGCTTCTAATTTGTCACCTTCTATTTTCATTACTATCTTAGTTTTTCTTCAAAATTAGTCTTTCTCCCAGTAGTTTTATAATAAAAACTCAAACATAGTATTTAAACCCAAATTTTTTATTATTACTAGCTGGGGAACAATGTCCAGTAGAATTGTTAAAAGGGATTTTACTAATAATAAATAAAATAAGTTTTCTAACAATGACCATAGGTGTTGAAAAAATTTATAAAATGTTTTATTAATAGAAATTGAGAGTTCTAAGATCATTTGTTGTAGTTTAGAGTTTAAAAATTTACTCACAAATTGAAAGATAAAATTACTTGAATTTATTATTATTTAACTACATAGAACTTCAAATCTTCAATCGAATTCATTTAGAAAATTTAATATTTATTATTTTTTACTTCGCTAAAAAAATAATTCTAATTGAAATTAATAATGTACACTCAAATGAATTAACTTACGGAATTATAAATAGTATACTAACATAACTCTATTTGAAAAGCTATCTATTATATATTTTCCCACCCATTTATCGACATTGTGTCATTTGTGTCTATTTTGGTCATTTCAGCCAATTTTATACTATTTTGTACTTAGTCAAAATAGAAACGCGTTTTTGTCCTTTATTAGCCATATAGGTACTTAACTAAATTTCATACTTATTAAGGAAATTGTTTATTTTAGTTTTTCTCCATCATATGTTCCCTTATTCTGGAATTTATTTATTATGTTAATAATATATGGTATTGGAAGGAAAAAAATCTAAATTCTTGGATGAAAAATAAGCAGAACATCTTTTTTTTAAGGTACAATTACAATCTGCATCATAACAATATAAGTACATATAGATATATATCTTTCTGAAACGTAGCGCACATAAATAAATATTACCTCCATCCCACAAAGATAGTCCGGTAGGTAGTTTTACATGGATTAAGAAATGATATTTAATATAGTTGAAATATTAAATTTTATTTTAGTTTTCCACATATACCTTTATATCTCATTAATTATTTGAAAGACTTTCAATATATAGGTAATTGAATACCAATAATTAATTATGGGCGCATATGGAGATGAAACATTAAATACATGTTTAATATGATAGCTGGACTATCTTTTTGGAACGGACGAAAAAAGAATATTGTACTATCTTTGTGGGACGGAGGTAGTAATACAAACGAAATCAAGCTTCTATACAAGAGACTATAAACTACATATAAAATGTAAACAAACTACTACAAGTGGATAATTTTTATTAGACACAAAAGAAACAACAAACAAAGAAGCCACAAAACATACACACAAAATAAAATTAAAAAAAAAAAGACTACAAAACTATGAATAATAATGTAGAGATGAATCGAAATTCTAAAACAAGGAATATATCACATTCTTACAATCGACTTATAGAATTCCATGACCCAGAAGTTGCATACATAACAGGCCAATCTAATGCCTGCAAATCCGGCTCCCTTTGCCAACGCCAGAAACTCTATTTCTGATCGCACTTTTCCCCCCGGGTTTTGAGTCATCATAATCAGATCAGTTTGGCTTGCGTAAACTGCGGAAGTAATGGAGTCGGGTTTAACTGGAAGAATTACCTCAACAACTATTACCTTTCCATCTTCTGGCAGAGCTCTGTAGCAGTTCTTGAGCAATTTCAAACAGTGTTCATCACTCCAGTCATGAAGTATCCACTGTAAAAATGAAAATTTTCATTACCGGATTTAGAAACAGTATCTTCAAGAATCAATCCGCAGCACCACACACTCAATTAGAAAAGAAAAGTAAAAAGTTAACTTACTTTCATGAATACGGCATCTCCTCCGGGAACACTCTAAAACATGTCTCCTCCAACATGTTTGACACCTGCACTCAAGAATAATTAGCTTTTCTATTTGAAAAAACTGAAAATTCGCCAAGTATGCTGCTGTGCTGTGAGTAGATAAAAAATTTGAGCGTTAGTTCCGTTTTTTATTCTGCTGCGAAGAGAAAGCAAAGTTGAAAAACAAAGAATAAGCGACAGCAGCTAGCAAATTGAGGTAAAAAGGACTAGGGTGAAATTCTGATCTTTCTTCACAACTTTTCAACAATAATTCTACACTGTTATATCATCAGATCGTTGGCTGCATTTCCCATTCACTCTCATATATTCAAGAGTTATTATCTGCCGTTGATTAATTCTGAGAACTTCTAATTTTAGATAAATGCTTCAGACTCCTATGGTTAAGGGTTAGCAACAAATATTTGAGATCAAAAGAACAAGTCCTTACCAGGATAGGAGGGTGCTTCTTTTACAACTTGCAGCAAATCAAAGCTAATCCCATTGATGGTCGCATATCGGGAAGTAATCAGATAAAGACTGACTCCAAGACCCCCTCCTACATCAACCAAAGTTTTGAGGTGCTTGAAACCTTTGTAGTGATCGAGAATTTGTTTCATTAAAAGAGTTGTATGGCTTTTCATGCCCTTAATGAAAAGTTCATTGAACCTAGGATCCTTCCCAGGATATTCAAATGCATTTACACCATGGACCTTGTCAAATGGGACACCTCCTTCAAGCACAGCATCCTTTAATTTGTACCTATTTTAGAGCTAAACCACATAAGTTTATGCAATCTGATGATGAACACAAAAAGATCAATTGGTTCAACCCCAACATAGTAACCAAATGAGTTATGCAATATGACACTGGAAAGATTTTAACCATTGATATTATGATCATGGGTAAAACTCATGCACATTTTGACAACAGAAGGTTTTTCTTCATATAAAGCTCACTTCTATGAATCCATCACGTTAAACTTCTGGTATCTATACATTTAATAAATATAAAGCAGTTGGACCTAAGAGATCGGAAGAGCGTCGCAATATATGTGCTCCGTGTATTGTTCTATTATTCAAGATTTCCACTTTTTCCAATGTCTCCTCACTGTTCCAGAAAAGTTGTTTTAAAATAATCCAGCAAAGCAAAAGATAAGAGTACTGAAAAAATATTTAAAAAAAAAAAAAAAGAAGAAACAAGAAGAGGAGGAAAAGAGCAATTATACACATAAATAAGTAACATTTTCACATTGGACAATTTCATTTGATGATGATCACATGGCTATTTTTTCACTTTCCAATAAAAGTGTGTCACATTTATAACGTCACTTATTCACATGTCTCTATAGAATTTTTGGAACGAAAATGACTCATAATTACGAGCTCTCCATGAAGACCTTATCTTGAATCAAGGCCAGCAGAGGGCAAAGGGAAACACCGTCTTCATTCTTGACAAAGTATTTAGCCAATAGTGCCAGCCCGTAACGTCGATGGCCATTGGAAACAGAGCAAGTGAGCACTGAATAGCCAACTAGGAGGCGAAGTATTCGATCTAGCATGGCCGGAGCATTGGAGTTTTTTTGTGGGCATAAGGGAAGCCATCTCCTCCGGAGAGAGTTGATCATCAGAACCAGCTTTGGCAAGAATTTCGAAAACATTCAGTTCCATGGCTGCATTCAACACCATGGGTAGTGTTGGCGAAGTGACGAGCTGCATGGCATACTTGAAGAGCTGAGCTTCGTCTCCACCATATTGATCAACCATGAAACCGGATTCTTGATTTGCCATTAATACAGGAAACTGAGGAAACGTCGTTTGTTGACAAATGAAATGAGTGGGTTGGTAACAAAGCGGATTTTCATAATTTATTGGAGAAGGCGGCCAAGTGACTAACAAAAATTATATATTATTTTAAAAGAATTAATTATCAGTTTATCAATGATTAAATGATTTCTTATCCATTAATAGATATTCTATGTTTTTGTGACTTGTTGTACACTTACAGTATGCATCTGGAAAAAAATATAGAAAGGGATGAAGCATGCAGGAAGTTGATGAAGGAATCAATAAATTGCATGAAGGTATCGGAGCTAGAAGGGTGCACACGTATGCACATGCCTCTTTTTCCCCCCGTTTTTCTTTTTTTTCCTAGTTTTCTTTTGGTTCATATAAGTATCGGCGGTAACAGAGATACCGTCAGCAGACGTGTGAAGAGGAAGAGGAAGAGGAATTAAGGAGTTACTAATAATAAAGTTTACGGTAAATTTCACAAAAGGTCCCCAGCCTTTGTAAAAAGTAATATTTCACTATCAACCTTTTTTTTAAGCTTGTAGGTCTCCAATCTTTCAAAAATAAACACAAAAGGTCCTTGTAGGCAATTTCTATCTATTTTCACATTTATATACTTACCAAATAAAAATTTTACCCTCCCTGAATGCTGAATGAAATAAAACGAGATAAGTACAAAAACCTTTTGAAAAATCCAAAAGATTTAAATAAAAGAATGAGAAAATATGTTGTTTTCTCTGATTAGTTATTCTTAACTTCCACCAAGTACCGCCACCATTCCTTGACTATTTTTTTGAGAGTGGGGAAGGATAAGACGTTCACTTAAGTTGCCTTTAGTAATAATAAAAGGAGATTATTTCCTATTTTTAGCTATATGTAAACACAAAAATTTGGAATGAGAGGGTTATAGCGGAAGCAAAAGGGGTCATCTCTTTTTAAATTTACCAATAATTTAAACTTTCAATTTTTTTGAAAGAAAAATTTATACATTTCTAATCGTTCTAATATTTATGATTTGAATATCAATGACATATCAATAATCATTAGGAATAACAATGAATTTTTCTTCCTTTAACCAATGTCATAGATAACGCATTATCAATTTGATTGATAAATTTTTCATGATCTAGCATATTCCTTTCATGAAGACAGTCCTGCTTCTCAATTTGATTCAAGATAAACTTAAAGATGGTGGACAGGAAAAAAAAAAAGAGGGAAAAAAGGAAGAAGGAAAAAAGGAACAAAAGAAAAGAAAGAAAGAAAAACAACAAAACTCTTCATTTCGGTTTGGTACGATGTTGGAAGCATTGTAAAGACTGGCTTCGGATTCTTTTTCTTTGGAAGTGTTCGGCTGGTGTTTTTTTTCTTTTTTTTTAAATTGGTAAATGACTCTCATGAGGTTTTTTGGTGTTCTTCATTTGTGGGCTTTGAGATCGTTTTGCTTTGCGCCTGTTGATAGTGGTTCTTATCTTGGTAGTTTGTCTATTATTGGTTGGCAATTGATCTTGGCTGCCTGCTCAAAGGTCATTGGTGCTGTTTGTTTCCTGAGGTTGTTTTTTTTCCCATGTTGTTTGATCTCACTTGGTACTGTTTGTCTTCCAGTGTTGCTGTTTGTTTTACTTTGTTTACTCTTTTGTAGCCTTCTGTATTTTCTCTTCTGTTTGCTGCTTGGTTGGAGAAGGGTTGATTTATACCTTTTTCCTGTATTTCCTTTCATGACTAAATAAAATGCATTTTCAGTAAAATATATATATATATATATATATATATTCATAACGCATTATCAATTGATAAGTGCAAAATAAAAGATGAATTGAATACCATAAAGAGTTGAAATCTTCAAAATTTTACCTTACAACATAGAAATTAAAAAGAACAATTGAGATGTCTAGACTTTGTCTATCGTTTAATTGTTTGATATTTTTTCCACTTTTCATAAATCATATAAAATTAAATTCATACACCATTTTAGAATTAATTTTTTTTTTTTAAAAAGAAGAAAATTCTTTACGAATCATGGATTCATGGGGCGGGTCTAAGCTGACCTGAACCGTCCTAGACCCATGGCAGGGCAAAAAACTTTGCCCTATACCCGGTGTTTTAAAAAGCATACCAAGGCAGCACCTAAGTGCAAAGCAGCACTCCCACACCTTGCTTAGGCTATAAACAAGAGAAAAATTGGTCAACAAAAATTGTTGACCGCCTAGGTGTGCTTTTTGACACCTAAAAGCGACACTTAGGCTACTTTTTTTATTTTTTCACACCTTCAAGATATGACTCTCATAGAGAAAGACATCAATTTAAACTTAAAACTAAACATAAAAAACCAAGGCAATTATTAATTTGCCTCAAAATCTACAAAATTTTCTTTATATAGTCATTTGCACAAAGGCTCATATTATTTATAAACCTCAATCATATTGCCTTTTTACAAAACTTTCAATGCGGAACAATAAAAAAGTTAAAACAATACTACTAAATTTCTTTTTCAAGTTGAAATTTTTGTGGCGGATTAACTTCTTTAAAAATCATCATTATTATATTATTTTCTTACCGATAGTCATGAATAATTGGGTTAATATATAATTTTACTAGAATTTGTAACATTGTAAGGATTTTTTAAAGAAAATTGTTTGAATTTATAATATGTTTCTTGACTCTACTTAAGTTATAGCTATTATTATATGCGATATATATACATACACACATGAAGAATTGATGTTTATACATCTTCTTATTTATTTAAGTGGTTTTATTGTTGGTAAAAAGTGTGAAATCAGTTTTCTTGCTTTTATTTTAAATGGTAAGTATTATTTATTTTTGACAATTACATCATTTTTGTAATACTTAATCCCTATATATATATATATATAGATAATAAAATAGCAATTATCCATCTTTTACCTTTTAAAAATATTAAATTTGTATCATAAAATTGTTAAAATTATAAAGCAGATATAATATTTATGATTTTACGTTTATTTTCTAATTTAGGATACATATTTCAAATATTTAATAATTTTAGATTTGTTAAAATAAAAAAATATGAGAGACGTTTTTTAGTGCTTAAGCATCTCCTAGGCGCGTTTAAACTCGCAATGTTTGAAATTCGAGGTCGACCCTTTTCCACGTTTCACCCTTTTAAGAACACTGCCTATACCCACTTCCATAACGCGATTAGGTGCAATTGGGTAATTCTATTAGGGGCGCGTCCCATGAGTTCATTGATTGGTAGGTTAAATTGTCATATCTAATTATCATTGCTTATTTATATTTAAATTTTAAAGAGCTCATTGCCTAAAATGACTATAACACTAGTCATAATGACAGTAGGTAAGTGAATAAAAAAGATAATATATTAATCGATGTATATGTATAGCTTGTATTAAATGGGTAGATGGGAAAACGATATACAGATGAATATGTATAAGTGTATGAAAGATAAAGTGGTAGAGAGATCAAAATATATAATTAAAATTCGTGTTCTTATTTGTTAAATTTAAATAAAATGTAAAATTCTCTTTATAGAAAAAGTGAATAATGAAAATTGATAAAAATAGTGAATAGGAACATTTCATGCTTATTTTTAAAAAGTTAAGGACCTATATGCTTAAAAAAGGGGCTAACAATGAAATTGTTACTTTTCAGAGAAGTCAGAGACCTTTTGTTAAATTTAGCTTCACTTCCTTTTTGTCTTTTGCATTATTTTATTATCATTGGCCGCTGGCCTAGCGCCTCATCCCATGTCCGAGTCCCTAGTTCTCCGCGCGCTGCCCACACTTCTTATTTCACGTATGTATATGTACGTATTCTTTTTTTTTTTTTTTTTTTCTGAATCCTAGATTAAATAGCTAATCGTTGCTTCTTGTTGTCATCTCTTCATTTTTCTAGTTTTTAATTATAGTTTATTTTTCTTTTAATCGAATTTAAACGTAAACTCATGTGGAAAAATTTTCTAGTGGATACATTTTGAAAAACATAAGTTGCCAATTGATTAAATTTAAAAATATGGAATATGTAGAAAGTAAAACAAGCATTACTTACATCGCTTGCATAATGCGTGGCTGTGTGACATATATATCATTCTACATCTAACAAAATTATTATGGTTTTGTTGGATGACTCTTGTTGTCTCTGTGTCATGTATGTGCGTTTTGTTTCTGTAAAATATACAGTCTTATCCTGATATAGATAGTGTGGTGTTGCGTTTATAGTGCTCTATATTCTAATCTTTGATCTCACATTGCTTGCATAAAGTATGGGTGTGTGGCATATACATCAATCCGTATCTAACAAAATTACTATAGTTTTATTAAATGGCATATGGTGTATCTATGTCATGTGTGCGTATTGTGTTTATGTAACAAAAGAAGAAAAGACGTTACTTGATTAAGAAATTATTAATATTAATATTAATTATCTAATTTTAGATGTGACGGATGTATGAAATCAATTCAAGTACAATTGTAATAGGATTTTTTTTAAAGGGGGATTTTATTCATTAGCAAAGTCAAATTGGAGCATATCATCAATCAAACTAGAAGGCAAATGAAATAACTTATTAGGACATAGGACGTGACAAAGAATCAGCCGCTCGAGCAAACGTGTGAACAATCTGATTTGAAGTCAAATCAAGTACAATTGTAATAAGATTTTTTTTAAATGGGGATTTTATTCGTTAGCAGAGTCAATTGGAGCACATCATCAATCAAACTAGAAGGCAAATGAAATAACCTACTAGGACGTAAGACATGAAAAAGAATCAGCCGCTCAACTAAGCGTGTGAGCAACCTGATTTGCAGACCTTCTAACACAGGCAAACTCTATACCATCAAGTTCTAAAACCAAAAACCATCTAGGATTAAACTACAAAGAGACAAATCAATATAGGTAGACCGAAGAGCTTCAAAGACTACCAATGCGTCCATCTCTTTAGCCCAAGACAAGGTCTCTCTGATTGTAACATCCTGCGAAATTTTTTCTAATACTTGCCAAATTACACGACATATGTTCTAACTCTAATAGAAAGTGCTAGTTTTGCCAAGTTTATAGCTAAATTGGTCATTTTGATAAATAGTTGTTGATTTTTTTGCCAAGTGTCTAAGACACTTGTCATCCTTCCAATTTAAAAATGTGTTACTTTTGCAAAATAAAAAGACACTTGTCATTATTGTAAATTTCAAACTTGCTACATTTACCAAGTTTTAAGCCACATGACATTTTCATAAACAAAAAATTGTTAGTTTTGCCAAATTGCAAGACACTTGTCATCTTTGCAATTAGTGAATTTCAAATATATTTTGAAAACAATTAAATCTAACAAGTATAAAAAGGCCCCCAAGCTAAGGAAATCCCTCACGTTGCTCCAACTTTTCCAGTTACCATCCAAAATTCGTCCAAAATTATCAAGAGATGTAGAACACTATCAAAACCCCCCATCAAAACACCTATTTATCACTTAAAAAAGGCTACCTTTCCATATATAGGAAGATCATAACTTAAAAAGCAAGGCTTTGGAGGTGTTTTCCACTTAGAATTAAAAGAATATTTGGCAAACCTTTAAGGTGAGTAATGGATACTTTGGTTCCCCTTTCATTTAATGTTTTATATATCATGTATGGATTTTGATGCATTATCGTTATACAAAACAATTGGGATTTTAATGATAAGTATGGATCTTTTGATGCATTGTCGTTGAGATTTTAATGCATCATTAGGCAAAGAAATTAGTTTGTTACATTGGTATCATTAGTTAACGCCATAACTATTCTGAATTGCTTTGTAGAACATAACTTTGCTATGTGATCTTGGTCAATTTGGCTATGTGGTATCCTTTGTAGTATTATGGCTTTGCTATGTGATCTTAGCCATTTTGAATTGGTATTGAATCGTGTGCGCACCACGGATATTAGTTAACTAATGATAGGGCCCTTTCATGCATCAAATGGCTTTGTACATTGCTTGATTTTCATAAATTCATGATTGAAAAGCGTTTTCCCAAATGAAAGGTAAAGCAAAGTATTTTGTTACTCACTGAGTATGTTGTACTCATACCTCTATTTTCTACTATTTTGTAGATAGTCAGAGGTAAAATATTGGTCAAGCAAGCCAAGAATCAGAGCATGCTCGTGGATGGAAGAGGATTTTGCATGTAGAAGGGAATCTACGTTTTAACCCATATGCGAGTCTAGTATCTTTTGTATAAATAAGTATGCCCATGTAAAAGTTTGGTTTTCCCATAGTTCCGTTTATAATAGATGAAATATTTATTAAGATAATTTGTTGAGTTATTTAATCTTTTCTAAGACTAAACGAAGTTGTACAAAAGTAGTTGTTTTGTAAGTCCCGTCCTCTCAAATTGCACAAAAATGAAATTAGACTCAAAAGTTTCCGCTCTTAAACATAAATGATAATAATAAGTAGTGAGATCGGAGGGGGCGTGACACTGATCCCCATTAATTCAGCCACCTTTGTCTCATATATAAACCGCTCATCCGAGCCGACAAGAACGATCCATCTTCATCTCGCAAAAGTAGTCCAAAGCCCACAATATTCTTGTTGGGAAAGGTTGCAACGTCCACATTAAGTTTGAGACTTCCATTAGCCGGACGTTTCTAGTGGTTAATGCTCGGTGTTGGATTAGTTCTGCCCTAAGAATGGGAAACCCGACCCTCCCGCCACTGATCATGCAGAAGGTTAGCTAAAGAAACCACTTTAAGGGACGTTAGAGATATGCCTTGCCAAACTACTTCGTTCCAATTGTGTCAAAAGTGCCCAACAAATCATGGCAATGCTCTCCCTTACATCCTGATCACCTCGGCCGAAGAAAACCAGCAACCAGTCCATGAAATTCTGAAAATCATTACACTGGAGATCCACTGAAGAAGCTGACCAAGCATGCCGAGCAAAAGCGCAATCCGCTAAGCAATGCAGCGTGGTTTCAACCCTAGCAAGACAGACTGGACACTGACCCTCAGCATTAATTCTCTTTGCAATATTTAAGTAATAACATATTTAAGTACTGTTTTTTATTTCAACCTTTTTTCCAATATAAGTTTGTGCATACGCAAGATTAAAACTTTGGCTCCGCTACTGTTTCGAGCCGGCTTGTGCACATAGAAATGTGACAATGTTGAGAACCTTTTAAATTATTTTAGTGAAATAATAATAACGCTATAATGGAATCTCCTATTAACGTGAATGTATTGTCTAAATGTTATTCAATATACCAGCCATTGATGCTAGCGATTAAGAGGATAGTTGCATTAATAATGGTTTTCTCAAAATCTATGAGTTCATTTTTTATTTTTTTTATTTCTTTTATGGGTTTAAGGCGTTATTGATTTGTGTATAATTTGGACTTCGAGATTTTCAAAAGAATTGTGTCTCTATACCATGATTTGCGTTGTGTTCCTGTAAAAAAAAAAAAAATCCAAAAAATTTTAATTTTAATTTATACACTTAGTCATTATTATGTTATTAATTAATTAATACACTTGCTCGAGTCGGAACAGTAGAATTATATATAGTATATTATTTTTTTTTTGACATGATATATAGTATATTATTTAAAGATTATAAATTTACAAAATATTCATTTAGGGCTGAACAAATAAAACGTAAAACTGAAAAATCGAACCAATCTGTAAAAATGGTTTGAATTAGTTTGGTTTGAAAATTGAAATAGTTTGGCTCAAGTTTCGATATTTAAAAAATTGCTTAAACCGAACCAAATCGTTTTTTATGTTTTAATTAAAAAATTATTAATGTATAAAATTCATTGACCATTAAAGGACTTAATTCATTTATGATTGTCAAATTCATTGACTGAGTTTGGTACTTTAATAAGAAATTGCTTGTGATAATCTGGTTCATTTTAGTAATTTAATAAGCTTATTTTTAACTAATTTAATTAATACCCTCAAAAAAATTTTCTAGAGAAATTATATAGTAGTTTTTTTAATTACTTATATAATAGTTAATTGACCATATCTTTTTAAAATTTTAACATGTAGATGCTTCAACAAAATAACACTTTTATAAATTTATTTTGATAATATCTCATTTGAATTTTATGTATTATTTGGGCTTTTTTATCTGTTGCATTTCATTAGTTATATGTTTGTGTTTTATTAAAATCTACTAACTTTTGATGAGTTTGATATTAGTATTAGCATTCAAAAAGCATATTAGTATAATAGAATATTTATATTTATAAAACTATCATATTTTGAGTCTATTTTCAATACGTTGATAGACAAACTGTGGTTTAAAACCGAAACGAACTAAAAAAAATGTTTGGTTTGAAATATTAAATGGTTTGGTTTGATTTATAATTTTTCTAAACCGAATATGATGATTTGGTTTAAAAATAAATCAAAAACCACTGGAACCGAACCGTGATGACCCTTATATTCATTTATTGTGCTTTTCCCACCTAACTAAAGTCCCGAAATTGTAGCCTTTTACACATTTTGGTCACCAACTAAATGTTTAGTTGTCAAACAATTTTTTCAACTGTCTTTTGGCGTCATTAGATCTGTTCGTGAGAAATTATAGAAAAAAGACCGGAAAAATTGAAAATATATGTTCTCTCACTCTAGAATCATCAATAAAGCTCGCGTTCTCATACTCTTGACACTGATTGCTCCTTCGATGGAATCAGGCAGAAAAGCCTTTATACATTAACTCAAAATATCATGATGTGAGATGGAAAAAAAAAAATAAAGAATGTCTAGGTGTAAATTGAAGAGTTTGTTAAAGATGTTTACTTTCAAGAATTATGCATGTGCTATTTAGCATTATTCTTTTTTCAATTGCACTTTCTTTGTTTAGTTCTTTATCTTCATTTTTTTTGGGGGCCTAATTCTTCTATTTTAAACATTCCACACATGCAGCAAATTTTGGTATTCCATTCAAAAGGCTCTTAAATGTGAATTCCAACCATTAAAGGGAAATAGAATTAAAGTTCATAATCTTTATAGTAAGTGTGATTAGATCCTTACATGTTTAATTTTTCACGGTATGGTCCCTAATTTTATGGTTAAACAAACAGCCGAAGGACTTTTAGGTCATTTGGATTCAAATCTCTGAGAGATCAATTCCCAACCTTCTTTTTACCATTTATCATAGGGTTAATTTCACAAATCGGCCCCAACCTTTGAGTTAAGAATCGGCTGGGTCCTCAATCCTTTTTTTACTTCCTGGGTCCCTAACATTTCATAAATTCACATGATAGGTCGATAGATTCCCTCAATATTGTCGATAACTTTCTAATAAAATTACTATTATACCCCTTAACTTTTTAATTTTTAAGATAAAAGATTTAAAAATATTAAAAATAATAAAAAATTAAAAAAACCCACCCCACTTCCTACCCCACCCTCCCAAGAACGGGTGCTGGAAATAGCCGCAGGAATGTTGCCATTTTTGGCTGCTAAAAAGGGGAGTGAATTCCCCTAATTTGTTGTCGGAAATGATAGTATTTTTTGCCCAGAGGGGAGGGGAGGGGTGGGGTGGGGTGGGGTGGGGTGGGGTTTTTTTAACTTTTTTATTATTTTTAATATTTTTAAATCTTTTGCTTTTAAAATTAAAAAGTTAAGAGATATAATAGTACTTTCATTAGAAAGTTAACAACAATATTGACGGAATTCGTAAAAAATGACTTATCGTGTGAATTTATAAAAGGTGGAAACTCAGGGGGTAAAATAAAAGTTGAAAACCTAACTAATTATTAACTCAAAAGTTGAAGACGATTTGTGAAATTAATCATATGATTGGTGCAACTTGTTTAAGAGAAAAATGCATTTCTCCTTCAGTTGTAAGTCTCGCACATAAATTTTAATGCAAAAGGAATTTCTTGTGAGATAATAATTGTGTGGGATCACAATTAATTGTTTTCATCAATTTATCTTCATTGTGTGTGTCAATCAGTGCGTGCTTGACTTCTAGAGGGACTTTTACCCTATTAGAGCTTCTACAATGCATGGTTATGGTTACGGGGTGGCTCGAAGGAAAGAGATATAAAAAAAATAATTATTTTAATTGAAGGTAAATAGAAAGTATTGTATAAAAAAATAGAGAAAAATGATATGAAATTGAAAAATAATAAAAAAATAGTAGTGAAAAAGATAGAGATGATGGTGTTGTTTTAAATCTATTATGTAACACGATAAAAAATAAGGAAAAATAATATAAATGAAAGAACAATGATTAAAATAAACACAACATTAAAAAAATTAAACGCAATTAATAGGCCACGAGCAAGGACCATCACGTTAAAGGCAATCAATCAATCAATATTAATTAATAATTTAAAGCCCAAATATAATTAATAATTTAAAGCCCAAATAATACTTTTGCTCAGCCACCCGTGAGAGGATGCCCCCTGGGTGATGGGCCCCACCACGTTCAGAGGCAGGTAGAACCACCGAAAAAATTAGGAAAAAAAACTGCAAATTGTACTATATTATTTATTATTGAAAATTACGTGCATAATTATTAATTAGAGATTGTTTGATACTCTTTATTTTGTTAATTTATAATTTTATCTATCACCAATTTGCTATTTAATTTGATAATTATTTAATTATAATTATATATTTTAAATAATTTTATATTCTCAATACACATTTTACATATCTCTTTATTATAAATTTTCCACATCTTGACAAATAAAGAGCATCATACAAGCTCTTAATTAGTCTTGGATTAATAACGAAAAACAAGGCCCAACAATCAACGCACTCTTTGCTCTCTTAGTAAATTCGACTTTTCTAATTAATGTGTTTTTTGATTTTTCACTTTCTAATTTTTATATGTGACTTTTCTATAAAATTGACTTTTCTACTTAAAATAAATTTTCCCCTATTTGTGATTTTTTAGCTTCCATACGTGACTTTCAATTAAATGTCAATTAACTAAATGTGACACAATTAATACGAAAATTTTAAGTTACATATGTGACTTTTTTTTACTAAAAAATTACACAAATGTGACATACAATTTCTTTATGTAACTTTTTACTTCAATGTGATTTTTTAATTAATCACTTATTCTACAAGTGACTTTTTTATTAAATATAGTAACATAAACTGATTATCATGACTTTTTAATTTCTATTTGTGACTTTTTAATTATTTATTTCAGATGTGACTTTTTTAATAAAATATTTACACAAATTTGATTTTTTGATTTTATATGTGATTTTTTAATTCAATGTGATTTTTTAATCAATCAATTACTCAAATATGAATTTTTGTTAAATACTTACACATATGTGACTTTTTAATTTTTAATTGTGACTAATTAATTAATTATACTACACGTAACTTTTTTTTTTTATAAAATAGTTATATAAATGTGACTTTTCAGTTTCCATATATGATTTTTTAATTCAACATAATTTTTTTATCAATCAATTACTCTAAATGTGACTTTTTGTTAAATAGCTACACATATATGACTTTTTAATTTTTATTTGTGACTAATTAATTAATTATTCTACATGACTTTTAGATTCTAGATGTAACTTTTTAATTCAATATGATTTTTTAATCAATCAATTATTTTAAATGTGACTTTTTTGTTAAATAATTGAATAGATGTGACTTTTTAATTTTTATTTGTGACTGGTTAATTAATTATTCTACATGTGACTTTTTAAATAAAATGGTTAGACAAATGTGACTTTTTTTGATTTTTATATGTGATTTTTTAATCAACTAATTACTTTAAATTTGACTTTTTTGTTAAATATTTACACATATGTGACATTTTGATTTCTATTTGTGACTATTTAATTAGTTACTTATTCTACATGTGACTCTTTTTGTAAAATAGTTATGCATATGTGACTTTTTAATTTTTATATGTGGCTTTTTAATTCAATGTGATTTTTTAATCAATCAATTATTCTACACGTTTTTTGTAACTTTTCAACTTCTAAATGTGACTTTTTAATTTAATATTCGCTTTTTAATTAATCATTTACTATATACATGACTCTTTTTATTAAATAGTTACACACAAATGTAAATGTGATCTTTTGATTTCAATCTGTGAGTTTTTTTTTTTACAATGCAACTTTTTTAATTAAATAGTAATGCAAATGTGACTTTTTGTTCGTAACTTTTTAATTAGATAGTAACACAAAAAAAATATAAAAGGTTACATAAAAAAGGAGAAAAAAATGCAAAACTAAATTAAAAAATAAAACATAATGAAAAAGCAAATCAAAATGTGATATTTTAATTAATCGTGATTCAATCAATAGGATAATATTAAATTAAATGTGACTTTTTGTTTATGACTTTTTAGATAAAGCGAGTTTTATATGTAATTTTTCAATTAAATGTGACTAGTTATTAGTTAATAAAAATGTGAAAAAAAATAAATAATAAAAATAAACAAATTCCATAAAAAAGGAATTCACCCCCAAAAAAACCACAAAAGAAGATGTAGCACGCGTCCCTTTGTACCCGCTATTGCCCATGCTACGAGTTACGAAATAAATGGGCTTGGTTAAATTTGTGTGCATGATTGGTGAGGATTTTCACCGTAATTTTACTGTTTTCATCAAGGCCAATCTTATAGACGTATTTTTCTAAATCCATATTATTTTATGGGTATTTATGTGAAGTTCCCAGTACCCACCAGGGTCCATGGTTGGGGGAGTATTCAAATGGAGACAAATGTCTAAAGAGTAATTTTTTTTTTTTTTTTTAAGGAGAATAAAGTTATATATTCACATCCATAGAGTTGGCTCGAATGTAAATCAGAGATATCCTAAATACATAAAAGAGGCAAAAGGGAGTTACCATTCACACTTTGGTCGTCATTTTCCTTTTTTT
The DNA here is from genome assembly GCA_963692815.1 of Nyctanthes arbor-tristis. NCBI lineage: Eukaryota > Viridiplantae > Streptophyta > Magnoliopsida > Lamiales > Oleaceae > Nyctanthes > Nyctanthes arbor-tristis. Next base: position 11,011 of record CAVNYN010203443.1, on the reverse strand, counting down.
TTTTCTTTGTTTTTTGGTTTTGTGGCTTGTTTGTTTGTTCATGCTTTAAGGAATTTCAGCTTATTTTTATTCGTTTGCCTCTTTTATACATATTGAGGATGATATTATTTTGAAATTGAAAAATATGCAATATTGATGTCAAATTAAAGATCTCAACTCATATTTTAATACGAATTAATAAATGGGAGCAAATTATAGACATATCGTTCAAAGACTATCTTAAATATGTAAAGTAAAAGTTTTGCTTTATTCTTTTTAATTTTTCTCAATATCTCAGTATTTTTAAATTAGTTCATTTGAGTCCAATTTTAATATTTATATGAACTTTTTGAAAATCAATACGAGGACCTTTTAGTGTGGAATTAGCCGTTGGTTATGGTATATGGTTTATTATAATTTTTAATTGATGAAATGAGATAATTTATCTATTAAAATACACCTCTTTTATCTTATTTTTTATTATATTATCTAAATTCATTTATAATAACAATATTTCTATCATTTTTTATTTTCCATATTGATCTATTTAATAAAATCTTATATATACACATATACACCCAAAACCCTAATTACTCTCTCACAACTCACAACTGTAATTCTATTACTTTCATCCATCCATCCATCCAACTCTATCCCAACCTACACTATAGCAAGAGCCGTCGTCGCCACATCCTATCGCCACTGCTACTGCTAAATGTATTTCTTAATATGTTATGAGTCATACTAACTAGTATTTAGAGATGAACACATCCAATTAAACACTTAAAAGCGATATTTAACTCATAATGATTTCGTAATCGTTATAACTATTTGAATTATTAAATAAATAATGTCATTAAATTAAAATTTGAACTTCTAAATTATGCTGACAAATTATAAATATTTCTCAATGTGTTATGAGTAGTATAGATTCGTATTTAGAGGTGAACACCTCCAATCAAACACCTAAAATCGATAATTAACTTATAACGATTTGAATATTATTCAATAATTAATGTCATTATACTAAAATTTAAAGTTCTAAATTTTTAAATATTTGTCAATGCGTTGTGAGTGGTATTGACTTAGAAAGGAATCGAATGCCCCTTAGCACTAGGGCACCCCACAGGACCCTAGGTGCTTCTTCTCATTCCGACTAGATTCACTTACCGAATTTAAGTCCAATAAATAACGGAATACAATGAAAATAAAAACCATAAAAAGATGAAGAAAGAGCTTGGGATGCAATGGTGTGAGTAGCTCTGTTCCCTTTGCACGATCCACAACCAAAAGCATCTAAGAGAGAGAGAATCTTGTAAAATAAGAGAGGTTTGGAAGGAAAGCACGATCGAATGTCTAAAGAGTGTTGTTGTCTTTTAATTTTCAAAGGAAGGTTAGTTAATATTATTACATACATGTTTTTTTGAATATTCTATAACTTCACACATACGATTATATAAAGATCTTAATTGTTGTTGTTGCGCTATGGCTCTCTTCAGTCTGGGTATACCTCTTCTTCCTTGGTGGTGGTTAATTTTTTCGCACTGTCTTTTTTCGTTTGTTGCTACGGTTCCTTTTTATTTGATTCATTCACATCATAGCTAGCTATGCTATGCTGTTTGTCTCACCGCTCTTTGTAAACAACTGAAAATAACGACACTATTTCAGTAAAGATCAGTAGGAAGACGAGCATATGTATCATTCTTGAGTTTATAGTGCCAAAGGTTAACAACGCTTTGCCAGTTTAGTCGAAATTTTTGATGCTTTTATGATTCAAACATATAGTATTTAAATCCACAATTTGATAATTATGAATTGAAGTTGAAAAACAAGGAGTACACCAAACTATTGCAGTCTACTTGTAGAATTCCATGACCCAGAGGCTGCAAACAAAACATATAAATCTAATGCCTCGAAATCCAGCTCCCGTTGCCAACGCTAGAAACTCTGTTCCTGATCGCTCTTTTCCTCCCGGATTTTGAGTCATCATAAGCAGATCACCTTGGCTTGCACGAATCGAATAAGTACTGGAGTCGGGTTCAACTGGAAGAGTTGCCTCAACTACAATTACTTTCCCATCTTCTGGTAGTGCCCTGTGGCAGTTCTTGAGCAATTTCGAACAGTGTTCATCGTCCCAGTCATGAAGTATCCACTGTAAAACAGAAAATTTATTTTAGTTACCTATTGCATTTTCAAGACGATAAGCAATATGGAAAATTTCAAATTTTTTACTTTCATGAAAATGGCATCTCCTTCAGGAACACTCTGAAACATGTCCCCTTCAACATGTTTGACACCTGCGCCCAACATCTCAAGCTTCATATTTTTTATTTTTCCCCAAAAAAAAAAAAAAAACTGCAAATTCACTGAATGGTAATTGAAATGCAGAGAATAAGCAACAGCAACAAATGGAGGTAAAAAGGGCCAAGGAGAAATTCTGATCTTTCTTCACTAGTTCTCAACGATAATTCTTCACTCTTATTGATGGTTTCATTTCCCAATCAAGCTTTAAGGAACAAGATCATACCAGGATAGGATGGCGCCTCTTTTATGACATGTGGCAAATCAAAATTAATTCCAGTAATGGTCGGATATCGGGAAGTGATCATGTTGAGGGTAACCCCAAGACCTCCACCTACATCGACCAAAGTTTGGAGGTGCTCGAAGCCTTTGTAGCGATCAAGAATTTGTTTCATTATAAGAGTTGTAGGGTTGATCATGGCCTTATTGAAAAGATCATTGAATCTTGGATCCTTGCCAGGATATTCAAATGCATGGACACCATGGACCAGGTTAAATGGTATGCCTCCTTTAAGCACAGCATCCTTTAACTTGTACCTATATCAAAAAGCTTGCTAAACCACATTAGTTTGTGCAATCTGAAAACTTAGAGCATGTTTGATTCTCTTTGTCAATCATTTTTATAGTTTTCACTTACTACTGATTTGACTTCTGATTTGATAGCTGTTTATTTATAACTACAAATTTCAAATTTCTATTAAATTTATACGACTCATTTCACCTCATTATAATTTCTCATTATAAATCAATGTCAATAATAAAAATTAAACAGCCACTTAAAAACATCATTTTTCCAAATCATTAGGTTCACCCACCCCCACCATTAGTCCCGTTCACCCACCCACTGATGGGTGAACTTAAACCGCCCCTTATGTAAGCGGAGACGGTTTAAGTTCACCTCCCACATGTGAGAGGACCAAACACCGCCCTCTATGTAGGCGGGGGACGGCTTAAGTTCACCCACCCACTGGTGGGTGAACATTTTTGCCCCCACCGTAGTGTTGGCCACTTGAGTCCCTTTGGCTTGGAATACAGAAGGTTTATCTTCATTGAGGCTTAGCTTTAATAGTCCATCACGTCAAACGTCGTGTGCCACAATACTGGTTAATGTGGTGTGCAATTAATGAAACATATTAAGTGTGACTCCCGACTTTTAAAGTGATTAATCATTTCTTGACACGAGTGTGCTTCTTAGATGAGTGTTTATCATCTATAATACTATTTGGGGGTTGAGATTTATGGTACCTACTCCATTCTTGGTGACCATCGTGACTAAATTAAAAATTAACATGTGAATTTAAAATATAATTTATTTAATTTGAACTCGTAAACACAAATATAAATTTTTAATTGATTAGAAATATCAAGTTTTCTAGAAATTTATCCCTGAGCGTGTATTCCCACTACAAGAAGATAGTTGGCCTGCCTAACGACACGCTTTATGTTTTATTTTATTATTATATTGGCCTGATAGTTTTTCCAAAAAGTTTCTTCTTTCTTCTAGAAAGTCGTCTTAAAATAATCCAACAAAACCAAATGCCGAATAAAAAACAAGAGATAATAATTGCAAAAAGTGCAAAAAAACTAGCAAGTAGCAACATTTAAAAATAGAGTAATTCCAGCTAGTGTAACAAGTTAATAGTTATATATAAGATTTTGATCAAACACTATACATTTAGTGTTATTATGATATAGTATGTGCATAATACTAACAACCAATATAACTTACAGAATAGTAATACCCTCATATTAGTGATTAATATTTGACATATTAATATTTACAGCTGATCAATAATTATATCATATGTGTCGTTAATATATTTACAGAAATAGTTGTATATTTTTGTTACATCAGCAACATTTTCTAATTTAAAAAAAGAAAAAATGAAAAGAAAAGACAAGACAAGAAGAGGATCAAGAAGAGGAAAATGACTGACCAGCTATCCATGAAAACCTTATCTTGAAGCAAGGTCATGACAGGGCAAAGTGAAGCACCATCTTCATTCTTCACAAACAATTTCGCGACTGGTGCCAGCCCATAACGGCGTCGGCCATCTTCAGCAGAGCAAGTGAGCACCTTGTAGCCAACGAGAAGCCGAAGCATTCGATCCAGCATGGCCGGCGCATCTGAGTTCTCTGTTGGCATATGGGACGCAATCTCGTCCGGCGAGAGTTGAGCATCGGAACCAGCTTCTGCTAGAATTTCGAACACATTCAGTTCAATGGTTGCATTCAAAACCATGGGCAGTGTTGCAGAAGTCACAAGCTGCATGGCATAAGCGAAGAGTTGAGCTTCTTCTCCGCCATATTGATCATGGGATTCTGCCGACGAAACCATTTGATCAACCATTGAACCAGATTCTTCATTTGTCATTGACTACAGTCTACAGATTATGATGCATACAACAAGTGAAAAGTGGAAATGCTCTGTCTGTTACTTATAAAAAAGTAAAATGTTATTAATAATAATGATGGATAACAAAAATATTCCCAAAGTTGTCGGCAGCCATTAAGGGAAAATTGTATTTGAAGTTCCAGATCTTTATAGAAAGTGCAATTAGATCTTTCATTTTTAACTTTTGACGGCACAATCCTAGCCTTTGCTTAAATAGAATAGGTACCCGATTTCGAAGGACCTTTAGATCATTTTCGTCCAAATTAATGTGAGCTCAATTCTTAATCTTCCTTTGACCATTTTATTCTAGTATATTTTTGGTGTAGTTTTTCCTTTTTCCTTACAAGAAAAATTGTCTCTCTTTTTTCTCCCTATGAAGTTCTAGCACATCGCTTTTAAATGCAAATTGTCGCTATTTGATTTTCATTATTCATTTTAAATTATAATGAGAAATTATAATAAGGTGAAATGAGTTGTGTAGATTTAATAGAATTTTAAAATTTATAATTATAAATGATTAATTGTCAAATTAGTAGTAGGTGTGATTATAATGTGGTTTAAAAAATAAAATCAAACACCCACTCAGATTTGTTGCACGATTCTTGTGCAAGCATAATTACTTGTCCGTCCCCACTTATTTGAACCCAACTATAATATCAATTATTAGTGCTTGACTTGTTAAATTTCTCACCTCAACTTTGAAGAGCTTTGTGTGATTCCAAAAATTATGGCTGCTGAGAAGCCTGTAATGGGAATGGATTGATGATGAGTCTCTATAACAATTCTTTATGAGGTGATACACGTATTAATAGTTTTCCCATTATTATTACTGTTAAAAGGTTTGAGTTTCCTTCCCTACACTTCATTTGTAATAATTAAAAAAATTCATAAATTCTTATACAAATATCAAAGATCATAACAAAGAATTCATAGTTGACTTTATATATATGTTATTTGAACAAAAGGCATACAAGAAAAAATATAATAATAAAATAAAACTGATATATGCCATGATATTATTTTTCAACACATCATATCACTTTTTCACATGAGCCACGTATTTATTTTGTCAAACTTTTTATTCAAATAGAATAATTTATTTTCAGTTAATGCGATGCACCTAATTAATATGTACAACTAGTGATCCCTTAGATTTTTCCCCCCTATGTCAAATTCGTTAATGCTATTTCACGGGAAAACTTTTTGCAAGTCCAAACAAGACTTGTATTGCTAGGGTAAAGGTACAATTTTTTTTTTTTTTGACCCAACAACTTTTTGACGAAGGGAGATAAACACAACTCATTCTACTTTCAAGTTTTCCATTATAGTGAATAAGATAATAACCCCAAATGAGTATTTTAAGAATAAAACGACGAATGCATTACTAACATGGACGTAATAATAATAATTTCCTCCAAATAAAGTTGGGGTATTTTTACTACATAGTTGAGTTTTAATCTTTTTTCCAAATCTACTTGATATAATTTAAAATTTGAAAAATATTTGATTCCCCCTCCCCTCCCCTATTCACGTCTCAAACACCCCAACCCCAACACCAACACCCTACCCCTGCCCCCAGCTAGGTGGTGGCTAACCTATCTCCAGCAGCTGGGTGGCGTCAGACTACGAAAACCAAATCTAGAATCTGGTTGACGGAATATCCAGATCTAGATTCTTAGCGCCCATATTTGGTAGCTAGGAATCTGGTTGCCAGATTTGGCTGGAGTTCGGAATTATATTTTTTTTCTTTTTCCCACTTTTTCCATTTTTTTCCGGCAACCTTACTAGAATATTCCTTTTTTTTTTTTCCATTTTTTGCTTTTTTCTTTATATTTCTTTTTATTGTTTCAATTACTTCAATTTTCGTTTTCCTTTTCTTGTTTTCATTCTCATGTACCACCGGCCATATTTTTTAATATTTCACTTAATTTGTAATATTTTTGTAATATTGTTTTAATATAATGTGTTACATTTAAATAATTTGTGTTATAGGTGCAATAATATTTACTATGTATGTAACAATCTATGTTATTTGGGTTATAAGGTTAGTTATGTGTGTAACAAGACTTGTTATGTGCTTAGCAAATTTTGTTACATTTGAACAATCTATGTTATTAAATAACACGTGCTATAGATGTAGCAATGTCTTCTAAGTGTGACAATCTATGTTATGTGTGTTACAAGTTTTGTTGTGTATGGAACAAGTTGTGTTATACATGTATGAATCTATGTTATTCATGTAACAATATATGTTATTAAACATTTTATGTTATAAGTACAACAATGTGTGCTAGATGTGTATCAATGTATGTTATGTCAATTATATGATTGGTTAGATGTGTAACAAAGTGTCAAATGTGTAGTAAGCTATGTTTTGTATGTAACCATCTATGTTATTACTAGCTTAACAAAATCTGTTATGTGTAATGTTATCTGAATTAAAAAATGTAACATACTCCATTTCTCAATTTTTTTGGTTAATTTTTCAAGGTTATAGTGTAACAATGTTTGTTGTGTGTTTAATAATATTTTTGCTTGTGTAGCAAGGTTTGTTATGCCTATAACATTTTATGTTACAAGAATTTACAATATTGTAATATCCTTTATTACATAAATTAAAATGAATAACAATTTGTATTTTATGAATTTAAAAAGTAGAAAAGAAAAAATATAAAAAAAAGGAGAAGAGATGAAAGAAAGAAATAGGCAAATAAGAAAAAGAAATAGTAAAGGAAATAGAAAAGTAAAAATAAGAAAACAAATAAAAAAAATTCTGGTCGGCAAGTTGCTGGAATCCGGCCTACTGGAATCTAGCCGATCTTCGGCCGCCAGTTGGCTGACAGCCAGGATATGGTTGGCCAGTCACTGACGGGGGTGGGGGTGGGGGTGGGTGGAGGGGGTGGGGTATCAAAAAAATTTTAAAAATAAAAAATAAGAAAAATGTTAAAAAGATAAAATATAACATACCATGTTATTCGTGAAACTTACTTGTGTTACACAATATTTTTGAAATATAAAGTTTGGAAAGTATATATGGGATTTCTTAAGAAACTAAGGTTTAATTTAGGGAAAATTAGGAGTGACACCGTATTTTCTCTTTAAATTATATATATATATATATATATATTAAAACTTTTGTTATATTGTTGCATTTTTACACCCTTTTTTATTAAGATATTATTTATTATTTATTTTTTGAAAGGATTTATTATTTATTATTAGTTAATAGTTTATTTATTCTTCAGCCATATCTAAAGGTAATCTTTTGGTTTATACTTAAATTTCACAATACTCTAATTTTGATTGATTTTATTTTTAAATTTTAAATATGTTTTTTTATCCTTGATTAATATTTTAATTTGTATATTTTACATTTCATAAATGTACAAATTATTAAAAATCTCACTATAATCTAATTCTGATCAATTTTATTTTTGAATTTTAAATATGTTTTTTTATCCTTAATTAATATTCTAATTAGGTTATTTTACATTTCATAAATGGACAAATTATTAAAAAGAAAATACGGAGTATATAAGTGAAAAGAACTCAGAAGCCAACGTGAGGACTCTTTTTTTAAGATATATTATTATTTAATTTAATAAATAAATATCTAACGATTGAACCTATTTATTATTGAAAAATTAAATAAGCCATTCTAATATGATACATGGCTATGATACTGCACCCTTGTAATATGCTACTTTGGTATGTTTGACACGGACAACTAATATTTCTAATAATACTTATTAAAATTTGTGCAATGCATAGTGATCAATAGCAATGGTCTTTGTATATACTTCATTGTCTTTCATATTCGTATTCTTCCTAGGTTAGCCAATCTTTGAGTGCTTGCTTGTTAATCTTTGAGAATTACTTTGATACATTACTTCGACACGGAGCCTATTGGTTAGCCAATGTTTTACTTTTTTTTTATTTTCTCCCAAGTTAATTATTAAGGTTATTTAACAATCAATATCAATTATGTTACATTTGCCTTTCTCAAGAGGATCATTTTTTAGCTCGACTTAGAATATTTTTAGTTAGACACGGAACATAATGTTTTATGGTTGCTTAGTGTACTTGTGTAATCTGGTTGAGCCTTGTTCATCTTACCTTTTCACAATCTTCCTTTATGTTTTTTAAGTCGCATGTGATGATGTTGAGAATTGTACGATACATTTGGGTAATATGATACTTGGTAGGTGATATCTGTATAAATTACTGTAGTTATATGGACATAAATATACTTGGCATACATAATTCACTTCATTTCTCGACTCTAAAAAAAAAAAGCTTGTTTAGTCAGTTCATGCATTGTATAAGCTTGTTTAGCATTGCTGATACGATCAACTAACTCAAAGTATGTACAGTTGTCTATAATTAATATATTGGACGCACTATGATTAGTGTACTAGTTTGATGTAGTCCACGTTTCATTATAATATATCATCACTCTTATTGTTGTTCTACATTTTGTAAGGTTCACAGCGTGCAAATAAAGACCATCAACCAATTTAAATGCCATAACTATGTGAAAGCATTAACAAGGAACCACTGATGTAATTGAACTCAGTAAAACTAGCTTTGCATAATAAATGCCGATACAACAATCCATCATTTTGTATATTGGCAAAGAGCAAAATTAATCATGTTTTTATGGCAAGCTTAGGAGATGTATAAGTACACATAACCAAACAATGAATATGAAAACAGGAACCTGGGTGTGAGAATTTGCATATTTCCCAATATACCATTGTTTATTTTGTATATTTAGCATTATGAATCATGGGTTGAAATTTGCCATTAAAGAATGTTTTGAGGTGCAGAGTACCATAAAGAGTAGAGAAATGAAACCTTACCTTCAAATGGAAGGATGATAAATGTAGATTGCTCTGATTATGATTTCATACTGTTATTACTCAGAATTTTTAATTTTGAGTGATTCTTGATTATTGTATATATAGAGGATGGTGCAATGTGTTTGGCGGGACTCTATATTATTTAAATAATATTATTAAGATCCTATGAAATCTGGAGGATTCATAACGTTTAGTTAGTTATGGCGGGTTACGAGTTGTTGATTTTGTTATTTTTTTCTTAGTTGTCCATGTAATTCATTTTCAAATATATACTGGTGTATTTATGCAACTTTTTATAAGCCAGGTGTATAATTCAATTGGTATTCCGTTTTACACCCAATTATCTAAAGAACCTTTAAATAAAACTTCCCAACAAGGGTTGTATATAAGGCCGTAATTGAAGTCCAAGTGGAGATGACCCAACCCAACACAGGTTGGGCTTAGGATATGGAATTCTGGAAGAAGGAAAGGCCACGTACGGGTTTGTGGGTCCAGCATGGCTAACGAGTCAATTCTTGTAAACTCGGTGAGTCAAGGTTGAAGTCCGAGTTTGTGGTGGAGAAACGAATTAACAAAATCCTCGGAAATCTATAAAAAGAAAAACAAAAAAAGTGAAAAGGGCGGGTGGGGAGCTTCTGGAGCAGAAATATCAGCCACTAATTTGGCGCCACATGGCACCATCGTTTGACATAGGACCCACTCTGCCTCCTTTCCTCGTTCTTCCTTGGCTCATCTCCAGCCTCAAATTAAAATTTTAAATTTCTTAATTTTTTTCAGGGGAATTATTAGTGGCTCTGGTTTTTTCTCAATTCTCAAAAGAAAAATAAAAATAAAATCAAACCTCCATAGCCAGCTCCTTTCTTCTTTCTACTCCCTTCTGTTATCTTCAATTCAGTCCACGTTCGTTAGTCGATTAATTGTTGATTAATTCCGTGCAGATATTCTCTTTTTAATTATTATTATTACTACCTTTTTTTTTTTTTGGGACATTCAATCACTTCATATATGATTGGATAAAGATCTTAACTGCTGGAGTGTTGTTGCCCCATGGCTATCTTTGAAGGTACCTTTTTTTTTCTTTAGTTATGGTTAATTTGTTCGCCCCATTGCATTCGAGCTTACTAATTGAATTAATTTTATTTATATTTTTCGGAATGGACGGAACTTGGAAGGTTAAGGCAACATGCGGTTCCTTTTGGTGAGGATTCTGGATAAGGAATTAACTCCTAGTTGTTTAACTGCTAATACTAGTACTTCTTTCAGATTCCGAGATGCGTCTCTCTCACTCTCTTTCCTCTCTCCATTCATACTTATATGTATATTTAATTCTACTTATTATAGAATTAGCTAGTTATCATTATTGAAATAAACCGAACAAGAAGAGTTAGAGGATGCTTTCTGAACAAAAGAAGACTTTCTTATGAGGAAATGAGTTATTGGAACATAGGCGGATCTGTGTCAAATTTCTTTGTTA
>CAVNYN010203442.1:0-10096 GCA_963692815.1 Nyctanthes arbor-tristis | reverse complement strand
CCTGTATAATAGGAGAGAGGCACATCTGTATGCTGAATCTTAAAGCAAACCTCTGGAGATTTAATAAGGCTATACTCCTCCCAGCCAGTAAAGCCCCAAACCAGGTCACCCTTGTTGAAATTGGGATGCGTAGAGTCGACTACTTTGGCAACACCATATCCTATTAACGGCTAACCAAGAAGAATGGCGAAAATTATGCAAAGTACAAGGTTAAAATCCAGATTAGGACTCTGTACAGTGAGAAGCAACTTACGGAGCCAAAGGAAAAGGATGGAGTGTCGCTGCCCTCTGTCTTGCTCATGCGGAGGCGCAAAGTAGGGTCGCAGGACAAATAGAGATTCTTAACCAAAATTGAATTAGGAGAATCGTCCGGAACCTTCAGTTTGGTAGTGGTTTGCTTCAATAACATGTCAGATTCTTTGGGGGAACCAATCACGTAATTTTGCAACACGATCCGCTTGTTGCTCACTTTCTCAGCCATCTCTGGCTCTCTATCACTGTGTGCATGGCTTCTTCTGTTCTCAATTTGGGGCTTTATAGTTTGGGCGGTCAAATCCTATGGATGGATGGATTCTTCCAGATGTTTACGTGGCATTATCTAAATAGTTTACTACTTTTTTAATTTTGACTGTAAAAGTTTGATAAAGGTGGCGAAGGCGATGGTGTGTATATAGACGGAATAACGGATAGAGAGATATAGCTTGCTTGATTCTTATTATTTGTTTAAATATAGGGAATTTATAATGGGGGATACTTAGAATGTGTATTAAAAGTATAAAAATATTTGAAATATGTGATTGTAATTGAGTAATTGTTAAATGAAATGTCAAATTAGTAGTAGGTAAAATTATAAATTGGAAAAATAATCAGAATAAAACAAGCCCATAGCCTTTTTGCAAATCAGTTTTATTTTTAAATAAAAATTAATCAAATCAATCACATTTACGTATTTCACGACGCTCTTCCGATCTACATAAATCTTCATCATTCAACTCCACTCATTCTTTTTTGATGAGCTAAATACACACATTGTCTCTTACATTTCTCATTAAAACTGATTAAAATGTGTGTGTAAACGGGCACATAAATGGGTTATTCCCTCTGTTTCTAGGATAAATCTTTATGTATCATTGTTTCTACCACTTCTCTTGACTTGTCCCCGTATCCCTCAACTTTCTCTTCTTCCTGTTTTCTATGTTGTTTTTCTTCTACCTCTGGCTGCAAGCAAGTTAGGTTTTTTTGGCAAATAGTTGATATGATTCCTCAAAGATTAGTATGTAGTAATGATTTTGTGCTATACAATGCAATGCATATGCTGAAGTTATTTAGCACCCACTATGCAGGACTTCCTTTGATAATAAATTTACATAACGGGGGAACCATGGAAAAGGTCTTTCGCCCAGTGTAGCAGCTCCTCATTTTTTTTATTGGCATCAGGTTTTCCAGCTTCGCTAGACTAATCCTGGATCTTCAAGACCCCGCCCCTAGTACTCTAAAAGAGGTAAATCGTAAGATATGCCTCAACTGGATCCCAAGCTCTCAACAATAGCCTATACACTACTGTACACAAAGAATCCCACTCAAAACTGATAATCTTCAAGCTATGCGCCCAGCAGGAGTCGAATCCCCACTCTGCTGCTGGTAGCGAGACTTTACGCCGATTGTTCCACCAGTTAAGCTGTGCTTCTGGGGCAGAAGCTCCTCATTTTTTGACAAGCCTAATAGGCAAAGGCAATGCAATTGCCAGGCATGGAATTCATGGTTTGTACTGGTTATACGGTGTTAGAGTACCTAGATTTCTTATGATACCCGTCTGGATACATGGATAAGCGAGTAAAAAAACAATGAAGGGAATTAACTAAAGATTTGATATGGCAAAATAGGGGATAAATAGGCGTCAACTTGTGCAGCCTTACCAATAAGTTTCCATTTTTTTTTTTTTTTTTTGACAACAATAAGTTTCCAAATTTTAAATTAAAAAAGAATGTAATCCCAAGTTTCCAAATTTCAACTAAATCATCAAGCCAATAGTGCAAATTACTCTTAACCCCAGTCTAATTAGGATTATTACCTTTCCTTCTCCTTTCAATCTTAGGATTTAGAAAACAAATTCGACCTCTATATATAAAGACACCTTCATATATACTCGAATTACGATATTCATCATTATATAAAGAGATGGCACCACGGGTTTTCGTCTTGGGTTTTTTGCAACCGTCTTTTCGACGTTCTTGTATGTTGGTTCTGCTCCTGATCCTTCAGTCAATTTACACCAGTGCAAAGATCATGTGGTGATATTGTTGGACTCATATGTACATTATTATCTCCGAGTGGTTTGATCGTTGAGATACAATATAAAGGAGTCCAAAATGTCCTCAACTGCCACTTACGAGAAAACAAAAGATGGTGAGTCTATATTTGCTTTATTTGAGACTAATAAAAAATATTTGAACATTATAAGATAATGCTTTATCTTATGTATACTAATAATAATCAATTTACTTTTGCTTTCAGATATTGGGACATGGTATGGACCATGCCACCAGAGCATGGAAGTTTTTTTCTACGAGTAAGTTCGATAATGAATTTCAAATTTTAAGTTAATTACACGCAAAAACGATATATACTAATGTATGATCATCAATCCATGATAAAAATTCTGTAGGCTTGAAGGCAAGAGTTTCAGTGTTATAGCTAAAAGTAGAGATATGATAGAAACTTCATTCAAAGCAATATGGAATTCCTCCATTAGTAACCCTTATCCATTGAACATCGGCATAAGGTGGGGTTTTAATTTTATTAACAAGGATGTGTATATAATGCAACAACTTAGGCTCTGCTACAGATATATAATGTTTAGGGCCGGTTCTGTGATTTCCAGGGCCCGAAATGACCTCCAGGTCCTCCACAAAATAGGCCCCAACATAATCTGGAAGAAAAATCTTTTACCATTAAATACAACATATATAAAATGCAAAATTACAATAATATACTATACGTTAAATACAAAAAGAAACATATTCAAAAATATTACTATATTATCACCAAAATGCATTATAATGTGCTAATATGTTGCTTAAATACCGAGCGTTTTGCATTTTTCAAAGCAAATATGCTAATCAAATATTCACAATCTAATTTTTCAACTATTTCTTTTTCAATAGACAATATTGCCAAACCATTAAATCTTTCTTGTGACATGTTTGACCAAAGATATGTTTTTATCAACTTGAGCTTGGAAAAACTTCTTTCTGGTGATGTCATTGTGATGGGTATAGTTAACACGATCTAATATGCAACATCATTCTATTATATTTATTGGAACCAATTGCTAGCGCGTGAGAATATGTCTCACAATTTTATTAGGATTTTCTTTTTTTTCCCCTTTTTTTAAAAAAAATAATTAATGATTGAGATTCTTATTTTTTTCAACTTTAGGCAATGTGATTTTTTAATTAATTTCATATGTGACTCCTTGGTTATGCGTGCATTTATCCAAACAACCTAAATATGAATTTTAAATGTGACTTTTTTCTATCTGACTTTGTTAAAATGATCTACGTACGACTTTAAATGTAACTTTTTAATTAGTCTTATATATAACTTTTCCTTATATATGACTTTTTTCAGGCGATATAGATGTGACTTTTAAACATGATTTTTATACGTGACATTTTTCTATCTGTGGCTTTTTGAGAAGGCATATATGCAACTGTAAATGTGACTTTTTAATTTCTATACATGACCTTTTGAAAAAAAATGATTATATTCGACTTTTTTAATTTTTCTTATAAAATTTTTTATATGTGACTTTTTTTATGTGATTATATTCAAGTTTTTAAATAAAATGTGACTTTTTAATTAAATAGTGATATAAAATATGGTTTTTTAATTTAATAGTGACACAAATTGTGACATTTTTTATATGTGACTTTTTAATTCAATAGTGATACGAAATGTGACTTTTTAATGTGACTTTTTAACTAAATATAGCCTTTTCTATATAGCATTTTTTATATGCAACTTTTTGGTTATCGGTCTATGTTTGACTTTTTAATTAAAACGTGAATTTTTCTATATGTAGCTTCTTAATTTAATAATTACATAAAATGTAACTTTTTAATTAAATAATGACATGAAATGTGACTTTTTCTATATGTGACTTTTTAATTCAATAGTGACACAAAATTTGACTTTTTGTATACGTGACTTTTTAATTCAATGGTGACATAAAATGTGATTTTTTTTATATGTGACTTTCTAATTTAATAGTGATACAAAATGTGACTTTTTCTATATGTGACTTTTTAATTCAATAATAACACGAAATGTAACTTTTTCTATGTGAGAGTTTTTAATTAAATGTAGCTTTTTCTATATAACATTTTGTATATGCGAATTTTTCTTTATGCGACTATATTTGACTTTTTAATTAAAAAGTGACTTTTTCTGCATGTAACTTTTTAATTTAATAATTAAATAAAATGTGACTTTTTAATTAAATAATAGCATAAAATGTAGCTTTTTTCATATGTGACTTTTTAATTCAACGGTGCCACAAAATGTGACTTTTTATATATGTGATTCCTAATTCAATGGTGACACGGAATTTGAATTTTTTATCTGTGACTTTCTAATTCAATAGTAACACAAAATGTGGCTTTTTTATATGTGACTTTTTGATTTAATAGTGACACGAAATGTAACTTTTTTTATATGTGACTTTTTAATTCAATGGTGACACGAAATATGACTTTTTCTATACGTGACTTTTTTAATTTAATGGTGACAAGAAATGCAACTTTTTCTATATGTGACTTTTTAACTAAATGTAATTTTTTCTATATAGCATTTTTTATATGCGACTTTCTTTATGTAACTATATTTGACTTTTTAATTAAAATGTGACTTTTTCTTTATGTAATTTTTTAGTTTAATAAGTACATAAAATGTGGCTTTTTAATTAAGTAATGGCATATGTAACGGTTTTTTTAATATGTGACTTTTTAATTTAATAATGACACAAAATGTGACTTTTTGTATATGTGACTTTTTAATTCAATGATAACACGAAATGTGATTTTTTATATGTGACTTTCTAATTCAATAGTGACACAAAACGTGACTTTTTCTAAATGTGATTTTTTAATTCAATGGTGACACTAAATGTGACTCTTTCAATATGTGACTTTTTAGTTTAATAGTGACACGAAATGTGACTTTTTCTATGTGTGATCTCTTTTTAATTTAATAGTGACACGAAATGTGACTTTTTCTATATGTGACTTTTTAATTCAGTGGTGACAAGAAATGTAACATTTTTTATATATATGACTTTTTAATTTAATAGTGACACGAAATTGATTTTTTTATACGTGACTTTTTTACCTAAATGAGATTTTTTATATGCGATTTTTTAAGTGTAACTTTCTAATTAAATTTAACATTTTTTCTATTTGATTTTTTAGTGTTACTTTTTAATTAAATGTCTTTTAAATATATAAGTATTTAATTAAATGCAATTTTTTCTATGTAAAATTTTTTATATATAACTTTTTTATATTTAGAACAACAATATTTTTCCTCAAAAAAAATATTAATTAAGTTAACAGCATGAGCTATATTAAAAAAAAGTTAACAACATGAGCCCCACAACTTGCGCATGATTGGTGCATTTGGCTGTACCCATATGTAGAGATGTTAAAATGGACAGGCTGGGCCGGCCCGGCCAGCTAGCCTTGTGGCATGGCATGGCCGGTTATGCAGAGAAGCCCGCACATGCTGGCTGTCAATTCGGGCCGGTCCGATCTTTTGATCTATGGCCCGGCCCACCCGTTTGGCCCATTTGGGCCACGGGTTGACCCAACCCGCGTGGTCCTCTTTTTTCTTTTTTTCCTACAATATTTTACATTTAAATTTTATAATAAATACATTACAATTGAAATACTTCAATGAGAAATTTGCCACATTTTTTAAAGGTATCACTAGTTTTTTAGATTTTTAAATTCTAATTAAAAAGTAAACATATAACAAGATAAAATTAAAATTTTTAATAATAAACTTTAAATATTCTATTACATATAAAACCTTGAAATTCAAATATTGTTTAAAATTTAAATTATAACAATACAAATAACTATTCATTAATTTATATCACTATAGTTATAAACTTATAGTAAATCTCAACTATTAATATAATAACATGACATGATAATACAAGAAAAAAATTTTTTTAAAACTTTTAGTGAAAAAGTGGCTCCTGTAGCGATGCGCTGCAGGCTCCTACGGCCTGCAGCAGCAGTAGGCTACTACAGGCAGCTTCTCTGCCAAAATTTTTAAATTTCATTTTTTTTACGGGCTAGCGGTTAACCCGCAGGCCGAGAAGCCTTGAACCGGATCGCCCGGTTCACCATGGGTAATGGTCAACGACTCGAACCGGCCGGTCTCGAGTTTTTCTGGGTGGGCTGCATCTTGACACCTCTACCCATATGTTTCCGAAAGAATTTGACCATATTGTTGCGGAGAGGAAGTTTGAACATATTTTTGTAAATTTTTTTTTAAGGTATTTGTCTAAATATCTCATTTATAGACATATCTAATTAGCTCAATACCAAAAATAAATTTAAGTTTACTTTTTATCTATTTTATGATATATCTAGGAGAATGAAGACTTTTTTATATGTTGTGCTACAATATTTATTTGTTTTTGTTTGTCATTAATAAATAAATAATGGTTAAAGTTATTATATATGCTTATAACTTGTGTATTTGGAAGAATATTATTATATTTCAGATTAAGTTTAAACTAATTTACAAAGGAGACTGTGTCAAAATTTTTTGAAAATTTTACGTATTCTAATATTTCTAGTACAATTTCATTTTAAAAAATTTGTAGTATAGTATAAAACAACTTTTTGGGGGCAGCCAACTCCCGATTGTTTTTTCCCTAAATCCAGCTTGGTGCTACACAAAATCTTGGGTCTGTCCCTGGTTGCTTGCAACAATAACCGAGAATATTCTTACTATATAGTTACTATATAGCAAGTATATCATCATGCTTCTACAATGCCAAAAACAAACCAAATATCGAATTATCAGGAAACGATATAAATCTCTTCATATTGCTGGAGTTCTGATGGAATAACTTTCCAAGTATTCCTGTGCGGTAGGAGAGAGGCACATCTGTATTCAAATTTTAAAGCAAACCTCTGGAGATTTAATAAGGCTGTATTCCTCCTAGACAATTATGCTCCAAACCATGTCACCCTTGTTGAAATTGGGATGCGTAGAGTCCACTTCTTTGGCAACACCATATCCTGTTATAGGCTAATCAACAAGAATGGTGAATATTTAAGAGTAGTACAAAGTTATTGGGGAACTGATTAAATCGTATAAGTGAGAGACAATTTGACTTTTTGAGTGTGGTGACTAGATGCCAATCCAACAACCCTTTCAGTAAGTGTACTGTACTCTTGTGTATGAAGAGCATCTTCAATGCAATTGTGCTTTTGTGAAAAAAAATCGGCCAAATAAGCAAAATGGACATTTACCACAGAAAAACTCTCCAACGCTCTTCCGATCTACAATGTCTAAATGATGTGGCAACAAAAAAACACACAATGTCTAAATTTTAATCACTGATATTTTAAATTCAGCCACAGAATTAAAGAAGACAAGGGCAAATTCAAACTTATTGCAGGTCAGCATCTGTGACTGTGATTAAGATGAACTCTGTGAGACGGAGCCTATATTTATTTAGAAAAAATAAAAATATAACACAGAGTTGTTAGCTCTGTATCCTAATGCAGTTGCTGGGTGAACCAACAACTGGAGTAATTGGTACTAATGCTATTTTGGCAGTGAGTTCTTTGTTGTGCAAATATAATTATCCATCATGTTTCTCAATTACCCTTACTGTACCAAAGGCATTTTCTTGATCATGTAACCCAATTGCAAGGTATAGCCATGGATTGTTCAATCTCAAGTCCATATAGAAAATACTGAACTGAATTGAAATTCAGAATTGGCATGAAGAAGGTTACAATTAGAATTGACTTACAGAGCTGGGCGTAAAGGGTGGAATGTAGCTGCCCTGCCCTCCGTCTTGCTCATGTGAGGGCGAATATAAGGGTCGCAGGACAAATAGAGATTCTTCACCAAAATTGAATTGGGAGAATCTTGGGGAACCTTCACTTTTGTAGTGGTTTGCTTCAATAACATGTCGGATTCTTTGGGGAAACCGATTACGTAGTTTTGCAATAAGATCTGCTTGTTGCTCACTTCCTCTCCCATTCTCTCTCCGTCTCTGTTAATCTCTCTCGATCTCTCCGTGCATGGCCAAGTAAGTAGCGGGGCGGTTTATATATTGGGCTCTAGATGAGGTTTTTGGAGAAACAATCCCGTAGGTGGGTCCTCCTTGAAATTTCAGCTCCTTTAATTACGTGGCATCATCTGAGAGCTTGTTTTTAGAGATTTATAGAAATATATAGAAAATTTAGAGTTATTATTGATTTGGTATCTTTTACCCTTTTACACAAAACCCTAAATACGAAAATTTTCTATCACATCCGGATGTGTCGTACAGAGATTTCCCTATTTTTACATCTTTTATGTACAAAATTTGTATGAGCTCGTCTTCTTAAAATGACAAATATTGATGTGTACAGTTTTTGTGGAGAAATGAATATTTGTACATAGAATATGTATTAAACCTTTGTATTATAATTTGACTCATTTTTGAAATCACAACCTCTTGATATACACGTAAATTAAGAAACGTATATAAATTTTGTATATATTGTATGTACAAATAGCACTTTGCAACTTTTGTACCTCATATATGAACAAATAAATCCTAGTGTTTATCTATACACTCAGTGAGTCTATTCTACATATATGATATGCAAAACTGAAAGGTGCTATCTATACATAAAATATGTACAAAATTTGTATACATTCTTTAATTTACACCCATATCTAAGAATTGTAATTTTAAGAAAGATGTAACAAAGAATATTTAAGTAAATATAAAAAAGATATGTACAAATTTTGTACACCTTACATTATGGTTGATACTTGGTTGATTTGATTGAGTGGGATGCTAACAGATTTCTCCATGCAACTCTGTCGAACTCAATTTCACCAACTTTGAGTATATGTTAATCCGCAGAAATTTTGATACGACATCGGGCTTACTATATGATGATCCAGAAAATTATGATTATAAAAGGAGTGCCAATTAATGTGTGGAGAAACCAGAGAGCTTACTAATAAGTAATAACAGAGAATCCATCTTTGATTTTTAATAGTATACATTAATTATGGGTAGATTCTGTTCCAACAACACACACACACACACATATACATATGGATAGATCATAAGTGTATAGGTAGAAACTGCACGAACTCATACCATCATCTATCAATCAGTAATCAGCATAGCCAAAGCTCGAGAAAGATTATTGCATGTTGCATATCTTATTCACGAGCAACCACAACCAACTTTTTCCCAACATTACGCCCAGAGAAGAGATCTAGCAGAGCACGCGGTGCGTTTTCAAGGCCTTCAGCTATGTCCTCTACATAGGCGATCTTCCCTTCTTTTATTTGAGGTAGAATCTTCTCAAGAAAGTTTTGGTAGAGATGAAAGTAATCACTAGCACCAAAACCTTCCATGCGGATTCTCTTTGTGGTAACACAGAATAAGTTGTGTACACCTTATTCTGTGAGGTTGTATTGAGAGATCATCCCACAGACAGCAATCCGGCCATGGTTTCTCATGTTGAGAAGCACTGCGTCGAGCATCTTTCCTCCAACATTCTCAAAGTAAATATCAATCCCGTGAGGGAAGTACCTAAATCAAATATTACACACATGACAAATATTTGTTCTGTTACCACTACCTTTTGCAAGCATTTAGCCTCTGGCATGTATCAGATATAAATTTGGGTTAAAAGTGTACACAGTTTTTTCTTTTCAGTTTTTAATTTTCAAAAAATTAAAAAAGGGCAATTCAAATGAAAACAAGGAAAATTTATAAAGAAAACTGAAGTGAGATTATGTCATTTTGAGTGTTATCTGTGTAAAAAACAAAAAA
>CAVNYN010203441.1:0-20707 GCA_963692815.1 Nyctanthes arbor-tristis | reverse complement strand
CAATATATATTGTTGCTTACCATTGTGAGCATGTGAATGAGATTGATGCTACGATACACAAGCTGTCTTCACTAAAGAAAAATTCTATTACTTTGGGATTACTGGATACACAGTATTATTGGCCAATCAAGAATCTACATGTGTGTTTAAGGCCCAAATTTAACAATAAAATTACATCTCACGAATCACATGTCAATTCTTGATTTTATTAATAAGGTAGAGAATGATATTTTTGGAGGAGTAGCAGAATGTTTATAGAAAAGACCGACACACAACAAGAAGGTTTCTTTCACTTTTCATTATTGAAACAAACTAATCACTTTTTGGTCCAGATTTAAAGGTTGGGGACGAAAATGCAAAGATTGGGACATATGCTGCAATTTACCCTACGATGTTGGGGGACCAGGGGTGTAAACCAAGTAAAAAGGTACTTGAGTTGAAGTGTTCAAAGTTTCGATTAACATAAATTTAAAAAAAAAAAAAAAAAGCGACGACTTGCCCCTGAATTTAGATCACATGGATCCTTGACATATAAGTGAATGGACACCGACCTTTGAACATTCCCAACGTGGGGGGAAATTCTAAATAACCAAGCCACACAATCTAAGGGTTATATGTCAAATTTGGTATGGAAAAACCCAAACGATTTGCCCCCTTACATACCCCCCCCCCTCCCCAACCCAAAAAAAAAATAAAATAAAATAAAAATAATAATAATAATACGATTTGCCCCCTTACATACCCCCAACCAAAATAATAATAATAATAATAAAATAAAATAATTCCACCCTCACATTAGAAATGCTCTTACATAAAAGAGAACATAAATCAAGATAATGAAAATCAAATAGCAAGATTAAGAGCAAAATTAATGTATGGGGTAAAAAGCCAAAGGGAAAAACTGGGATTAAGTCAGTGAGGGGAAAAAAAGCTAAACGAGAAGCCACCCCGCCCCCGCCAAAAAAAAAATAATAATAAATAAATAAAAATTTACACCTTCACATTATTTGATGCATGTAAACAAAGGGGGAAAAACCCAAATTAATCATGCTCTAAAAGATCTATCTATAATAATCCAGGAACAAGATGTACACAATTTCCTGAAGTGGACAGAGTACACTATTGAAAGTTTCCAAATTGTATATTACATCCATTCACCTCTTTCCTGAAGTGGACCGAGTACGCGGTAACTTGAAGCCCCAAAGTTCCACTTTGATGCACACAAATCCATCCTGACACTCATTCCGCTTGGCATTCAACTCTTTAATAAGTTTCGGGAGAAGTTAAAACTGTGGTTTTCAAGCTCACATGAAAGTTGGCAGCTCTTTACGGGTACATTATCTATTTGACTGTTTTAGTAGCCTCATATCAGCATATCATCTCAATAGCACCAGGTAAAATATGAAATTTCCTTGGAAGAAAGCCTAAATGCTCCCCATCTGACTGGACATAGATGCTGCCGCTGCTTGCAATCTCTTCAACTTCAATCGAACGCACTCTGGAAGAAACAAGGCAATGGTAAGGAATTTATTGGGAAGGCGAACGAGAGAAACATTATGAAAGACATGCTAAAATAAATGAATACAAGCAAAACCAGGAATAGTCTCTTCTGTTTTCTCAATTACGTGCTGAAAATCTTCCTACCAAGTTCAACCCATCCGTTACTGAGATTTATTAATATTCTCAAATTTTTTGCCAACATGATTGTCTAAATAGATCCAAGTTTCAAGTCTGATTGCCTGAAAGACAACTGTCTATATTGACAGACACATGTTCCAAAATGTATTATCACATTCTAGGGGAACAAGAAGAGCCCAAGCCCACAACTATAAAATTACAAGCTAAACAAAATGAAAAATATTTAAAGGGATTTCTTCAAGATCAAAATTATACCTTCTGGAAGTTACATTTCTTACTGACAAGTGTGACCCATTGTATAGCATGTGCAGTTTGAGGATGAAATCATACCATTTGAAGTTCTGAAGAATAATCACCTGCAATGAAATAAGGCTCAGTTAACATTTAGCCCCAAAGCTACGTAAGGAAAAACATGGCTAAAATATTGATCAACAAGAAATACGTAATTGTTTGACCTCAAAGTCCCTGCTTGAGGGGTGGGCATTTGGTGTAATCTTCATTCCACCACCAAAAAATTTAGCATTTCCAATACAAAGAGCTGTTACTTGGGAGTACATCTCCCAATCACCATCATCAACCTGGATGGGAATATAATGGCAATGTTATTACTTTTAAACTTAAAAGAAAATAAAATAAGATTAAAGGTAAAAAAATAAAAAAATGCACATGTTTTTGTTTATGTTGTAGGAACATTTTAGATCACCAACCTTAATTTTGAAGTCCCGGTTATGGTGGCCAAAAAAGGCTTGAAAGCACCAATAACATAGCAGAGATTTCCAAATTTCTTATACTGTGACGCATGATAACCAGCCTTCGCACTCCTGAGGTTTATCATGTATGATTTTAGAAATAGGAACAGATTTTTCAGTCACACATTCCAAATTGTCTATAAATATTCCTTTAAAAAGGGGGGGCGAGAGAGAGAGAGAGAGAGGAAAGGAAAGAGATCGTTACAGATGAATGTCCGCAACGTTTATGAAATAATGAGGTTCTCCATTTTGTCCACTAATAAAGCCAATATCAACATGAGATTTAATTCCTGCAAAAGACAACTTTATCAGAAGGGAGAAATAAAATATATGGATATTAACAGCCAATTACAAACTTGCAAAGATCAAAATTTTGGCATTTGTGAAAATGAATGGTAGCTTATTACTACCTTTAGCAATACGTTCTATGGCCTCATGAGGATCATTTTTCCTGATTGTTCAAAACAGAAAAGGTAAGTATCCCCTTCATTGTGTCCATTCAAGAATCCAAAACAATTACAATAACTAAAATATCACGTATAAGGAAACTAGCAAGAGAAGCTTTGACTGACCAGCCAAACGTTCTGGCAAAATCTGAACCAGTTCCTAATGGGATAAGCTGTAGAGAAGCAACAGATAGATCTTTCACTCAATAAACTGACATACCATGAAACTCAATAAGCACAGTAAGATATGAAGTAAGCTTCACAATTTAATAGTAAAATCCTAAAAATTATTTTAAAACACACAGATCACATACACCAAGAGCAGTTTTGTGCCTATCTTTCAGGTCATTACTAGAAACAGGTTTCTCACCCCAGAAGAAGCCATTAACAACCTGCAAAACACAAGAATAAGAGAAATTTGTGATATTATAGCGAGAAAAGGGCTTTGAGAAAATTGTGATATTATACCAGGGCTGGGACAGCTTAACCACAAATCTTGCGGGCTCAGATATTGTAAAGCAGGAAGGGGTTCTAGTGGTTCCAAAAAAGGGAGAGATTTTAGCAAAATTCAAGAAATCATTATAATAATGTGCTTGCTTTCCAATATGAGTTGAGCCAGAGGTGACCTGTCGATGTTTTCTTCAACAATTCCAAACAAAATGAGGATAGTGCACATGACGTTGAGCTTGATATGCTTTTTCCTTAATTTCACGGTGACTACTTACAGATATCTGTTATTTGTCAATGAATTACTTGCTTATTGGTTAGTGGATTCCCTGTGGGCTGTGACAGAGTTTTGAATACTTAGGAAAGCAGAAACTTATGGAAACTTCAACCCATTTTTCCTAAGATCTCACCCAATATTGTAGTGAAAATTATAGTATTCAGTACTAAGTTCAAGGCTAGCAAGTGGCTTGAGGTCAAAACATTTGGTGGTGAGGAAAAAAATACATCCCCAACATGCAAAGCATTCAAGTGAAAATATTACAGGTAAATAATAAACTACATTCCCAGTCAAATGAAGAGTAAGATTCACCTCATGAAGAGTTCCATCACCCCCAACAGCAACCACAGCATCAACTCCCTCACGTATTGCCTGTTGTAGAATAACAATGTAATACATATATTCTAGCCAATAGCCCAATATGTTGTCAGATACATTGTTCAAACTGCTTACCTCCCTCGTTATGTCAATAGCATGGCAAGGTCCTGAAGTCAAAGACTCAAATATCTGGCCAAGAATAGAGAAAACGACATATTTATCAATTTTGAAATTGATTGCGTTTATGTAAAGGAGCTACTGTAAGGATGAAGATTAGCAATAACTGGGGGCTACAGTCATATAGCTACTGGGATATTTAATGATCTAGCACAAACAGATTCTGAAATTTCTATATGTACCTTAAATGCATCATTTTCTAGGACAAGGGAGAAAGTTCTACTTCAATTTCAACTTAGAGGACTTTCTGTTTATTTACACGAATGCAGAGCAAGACATAGCAGAATCGTTAGAGAAACCCAATAAGTTTGTGGAGAAATGATTTCGATGTTCTATGTGAATTTCAGGTGATGACAGACGATATGGCTTCCAGTAATGTAATAAATAAATATCCATACAAAAAGTTGTTTTGAATATCAATGAATATCTGTCCTTGAAACACACCAGGATCAATATGCCTAAGGTTAGATTAAATATCTTTTATGACCATTGTTCCAGTTACAATTTTACCAAAAGTCGGGCGATCTAAGGTTTGAGTTCAGCTAATAGGTACATTTACTGAATGTTTTCCAATAAATCAAACAATTAGGACAACATTGAAATCTACTTGTAGAAAATAAAAAAACTCACGTTACACTCTGTTCCAAGGCAGGATCTTAGGTATGGCAATAGTTTTTTCCATTCCTTACCAGTTCTTCCATTAGCCCCTGCCTCAATTTCAAGCAATTTAGATAATCAGACATAAAAGGAAATTAAAAGAAAAAAAACCGTACAGATTGACCACCAAAGACCCAGAAAAGTACAAGTGCCAACCGAGGAAAAAGGCATACAAAGATGCCCAGACACACGGACACAACAAAAAACAACAAGTAATGAGCAACAAAAGCCACTTGCAGAAACCCAGAATATATAACTACAATTGCGAGCGTTAATGCCAATGCGAAAATAAAATGCACAAAAATTCTGAAGCCACATAGAAACAGACACGGAAAGTGAAAAACAGTAACCTCGAGGATTGACAACGAATACAAGGTCACGGCGGTGATAGGAGGAGCCGCCGACGGGAACCCTACGGTCGGTGGTGAGATCTGAAGCCCGTGATATTTCTCCCCTGACGAATGATAGTTTAGCCATTGGCACTACTGCTTCAAGGAGCATATTGGATATACATGTAGTAAGATAATGAAGTTTTACAGGTAAGAATTATGACTAACACTGTTTTTTAGTTTATAAAAAAGTAGTAACAGAGATCAATCAAAGAATAATGTATGATGCTGGGGATTCAAACTGGTAGGAACTACGAAATGCGGACTCCCCAAAATCCCCAAGAAAAGAAACGACTAGTGAGGTGTGTGCTAGTAGGAGGATGTTCTTTGTTTGACTTGGGCACAACATTTATATTTGTAACTATCTTCTCTTTATTTATTTATTTATTTATTGAAAATGTAAATGGTTTCTTTAAAAATAAAAAATAAAAAATACTATCTTTTTTGAAACCCTATTTGTAACTATCTTGATTCTTGGTAATGTTAGGGAAACTGATTCTGTGATAACATTTAACATGATTCAGCATAAGAAGGATGATCTTTGAAAATTACAATTTTTGTTGACATAAATCAATATTATCTCAAAGTATAATGTTGGCTTCACTCATATTTTGACGTCAAGGAAATAAAATAGCTTATTTGCAAAATAAGGTGTAGAGGTTGAAGATTTTCAAAGAAGCTAATCTGCGGGGATTAGTATGCAGCCTAATTAGAACTTATAGGCTCAATAAATTCTTGGGTAAATTTCACATATCGTCTCCAACCTTTGCACTTAGAATCGCCTGAGTCATTAATATTTTTTTTAACGTGCTCGGTCTTCAACCTTTCATAAATGCACACAAAATGTCCCTCCTAATAGAATCCGTCCAAATTTCCGTCCTTTTCCGTCAGATAAAAGGAAGAAGACTCCCCCTTTCAGCTGCTGGAAATTGCAGCATTCTAGCAGCCTAAGACATTGCTGGTGGGGTGGGTGGGGTTTTTCCCATTTTTTTATTTTTTTAATTCTTTTTTTAATTTAAAAGGTAAATGTATAAAGGTAATTTCATCCACTATTTAACAGAAATTTGGACGATTCTGTTAGAAAGGACCTTTTGTGTGTATTTATAAAAGGTTGAGGCCCAGCGCACTAAAAAAAGATTGGGGACCCAGGCGATTCTAAATGCAAAAGTTGGGGACGATATGTGAAATTTACCCTAAATTCCTTATAACAAGGAAATTTTGATCAATGAGGACTGGTTTTGATTGCAGTTTGTTTGATTTGATTTGATGCTTGAAAATGCACTACCTCATATATAGAGGTCATGCATTTTGTTCTTTTGATGGTTTTTCCTTCTTTTGTTATATTTGAAAAGAAAAACAATGATTTCTCATGTATACATGATGTTTTCGGCATCTAAATGTGTTTTTCGCTTTTTCCTCATATTTAGCTCTTTATTTTTTTAACTTAGCTCTTTATTTTTTTTAACTCAAAAAAAATCTAAACAATTTACTCAAAGCCAAACCGAGAACGAAATAAAACGGGCTTGCCATTCACAAGCTCAAAACCAAAATCGAGCATAAAACAATTGATCCAGTCATACTCCTCTTAAAACCCAAGACCGAAATCCGAATGGACACCCTTAGCTAGCAAATATATCTTACAATTTACAATTGGACAGTTGCTAACAACTTAAATGCTAAAAGAATTCGGCCACAAAATGTGAAAGTCGTAGTTAACTACTTAATAGAACAGCTTCTCATTGAGTTCTTTAAGAAGGAACTTGACTCTGAAAATTAAAAAACTTGAATTAAAGAAAAAAAACTCAAAAAACCATCAAAGCACCAAAAATCAGCCTTAGTTGCTAAAGCCAACTAGAACTAGCTTGGGAATGCTTGAACTAAAAATGTAATTTGATTTTCGATTACGTCGAAAAGCGATCCGACCCAGACCCAACACGAAGTATAAACCTACCTAGTTACACCAAAATTATTTGAACTAAAAGAACCTTTGATCTCTAACATATTGCTAAAGTATCAAATAAGCTTCGAGATAGCTGTTCTATAAATTATATGAACTGAAATGTATGGAATCAAAATTTGGAATGTGTTACCGTAATTGACTAACTATTATGAGATAGATTGTCATGTGCTTGTTTAATTCTCATTATTATTATTGGCATAAATTGTTATGAAATTATAATAAGAAAAGAGAAAGAATTAGTGGTGGAGATTTAAAGACTTCCGAAATGTATGGGTGTGAATGAATTGTTCTCAAAGTAAGGGGATATGTGTAGAAATTATAATTTAATAATAATTCATGCCAATAATGAAAACCAAAGAAGAAAATTTGAAATATCGTGAAAATCAAACACCTCACTAATTGAAAAGAAAATTGATTAAAAAAATTCATAATAGTCTATTAAAATTGATTATTAAGGTTCTTCAATTTTGTATTAAAATAGTTATCAACACATTCGTTGCACGTGAATTTTGAGCGATCATAAATCTACCTATAATATACTAGTTCCTATATAGAATCCATAACTCTTAAAAAATTTATTATATTCCACGTTGGGGCACCCCCAAAGATATTTAAATAGCTACTCATTTATACATACACATATACTATGTTAGGCTGCAAACGTAATATTTGATATTTCATGTATGGAATGATGAACGCTTTTTTTTTTTTTTTTGAAAAGTATCTCGACTCGACAATCAAAGCTCGAGTTTTATTGATTATTCAAAAACGAATACAAAAAAATGAGGTGGATGTATGTGTCTTACTTCCAAAATCAAAACACTTAGCAAGAGCAATGCAATGCATGAACTCTAATATCACTAAGGATGATACATGACTTAGCAATAATCAACATATCAACAAAATATCCTAACAATAGTGTTTACAAGGCATATGCATTCTATCTACCCTAAGCAAGCCTAATAGAATCTTGAATTCGTGTGGCTTTTGAACCTCACCCGTACTTTGAGTCCGATATCCCACTGAGGCAAAAAAATCAGCTGGTGCATTCACTTCCCGTAATATATGTTGAAACCTCAAATCCATAGCCTCATTAAAATATCTTAATATGCTGATTTTCTAAGGCTTAAAAAAAGCTTCTTTTTTTTTGCCTTTTTATTTCTTAAACCCTCAAATAATAATAATTCTTGAAGTAAGTAATAATTATTTTCTTAATTTCATATATTATATTTGTTTTGAAAGGAACTTCATGTATTAATTATGAAGTAATCCCCCAAAAGGAAAAGAAATCATCTTAATATGTTGATAATTAATTTTCTTTAGGCTTAGAAAAGAATTTTTTTTTTTTTTTGCCTTTTCACTTCTTAAGCCCTCATATAATAGTAATTGTCGAGGTAAGTAATAATTATTTTTTTAGTTTCATATATTATAGTTGTCTGGATATGGAATTTCACGTATTAATTTTGAAGTAATTTAAAATACTAAGTAATGATGATTGCATTTTCATTTCATAACCTTTTAAGTTAATAATTATTTTGAGAAAATTAGTCTTTCCATTTTTTTAATTTCATTTATTTATATTTTTCAATAATTAATAAATTAGTAGTTGATTTGAGGTATAATAGTAAGGGTGAACCTGGATTTTGAAAAAAAAAACATATAAGTAAGGAATTCAAAAGATTTTTCGACAGTCACCTTTTTTATATACTAGTTTTTGCACACGTGCGTTGCTCTGTCAAATTTTATTTAAAAAAAACAGACAGAATAATGTGTATTAAATATTAAATAAATAACCATTATTAGAGTAATAATACAAATTACAAAGTATTTTTCTATATATTTTATTTACAAATACTGGAAAACCTCTTTATAAACAACATTTATTATTTCATTAGTAGGCTTCCTCTCGTTATCATATATAAGAATTTTACGATGGCGCGATTAGTAACTCTAGTATTGCCACATAAAACTGACCATGAGTAAACACTGACTTTTTAGGAAAAAGTCTAACATGCACTGGCCTTGGCTCTTGTTGATTGTCATTACGTAGGAAACAACCAACGGGAACTGCTTTTTTTGAAACTTAAAATTTCAGTCTCACATTTGACGGACTCAATTACATCCTTGCAATAAAAACTTCATCTCCAACATTGCTTCCGGATAATATTTTAGCTTGTAGAACATGATCTCCTAATTTTGTAATAAGCAATCTCATTCCATTACATAATTCAGCTACATGGTCAATGTTTCTTATCAATATATTAGAGACGCCAACCTTCAGTGTCAACTCATGGTTAAGCACACTTGAGCATTTGATGCCATTTAAAAACTCAGTAGAGTGAATATCTTCAAATAAACTTGTACATCTTTCCATCCGACATAAAGTCATAGACTATCTGAACTCAAATAGGTCATTCCTTAAGATTGAGTTAGCTCAACCATATAATCATTTATGATTTGCACTACATCAAGTGTTGGCGTGAGTATAGCTCTCCCTTGTAAGTATGACACATTGTCAAAGCTATTTGAGAACGAAGGATTTGTACTTTCAACAATTGCTCGTACAGGATTATTTCAATAATCAATAAGAAGATCGTTCGACACCTGTATTTGTGCAGATCTACCATTATCATTGCTCAATGTGCAATCTTCTACGTTCAATATCCAATCAACAAAATTCTACAGCTCATTTCTACAATCATTATTGTCTAAATTTTGCAGTCTTATATTTTTTGTTAGTCTCAAGACCTTTCAATGATTCCATAAGGGGAATGAATTTATAGTTGCGTGAACTGTATCCTGTCTACTTCCTTTTGGAATAGATCGGAAGAGTATCTAATGAAAATCACCACCAAAAACCACTGACTTCCTCCAAAAGGTTGACTTAACAGATATGCACATTGAACTCTCATTATATCTCGTAAACTTCTATCAAGGGTCTCAAAACAATATCTGTGCATTATTGGTGCCTTGTCCCAAACAATAAGTTTTGTTTTCACAATGAGCTCTGCTAGTGGACTTCCCTGACTGATATTACATGTCGAATTTTCATTGGGGTTAAGCGGTATGGCAAACCTTAAACGAGTTGTTTGACTACCAGGTAACAACAAAAACGCTATACCACTAGACGCAACATTCAATACTCTTTCACCCTTGGACCTAATAACAGTAGATAGTGTCTTCCATACAAACATTTTACCTGTTCCACCGCAACCATATATGAAATATACAACTCCTTCTCCAGACTGGACTGATTGTATAATTTCATCGTAAACGTTTTTTTGCTCATCAGTCAACATCTACATTGACCTCTTAAAACCCTTTGATTGTACCTCAACTTATCAAATATAAGTCTGTTTACTGAAAGGGTTGCAATACAATCATCTAGACACGGCATCGAAGGAAAATCACGCAGACTTTTCTCTACTCTGTAAGATCTTTTTAATTTCCAAAGAGTCAAAATATGTAATTGTTCATCAGTCAGGTGCGATTCTTTATAATAAATCAAGTTAGAATATAATAATTAATAATATGAACATAAAATAAAAAATATATATATACTAGTAAAAAATAAGGCTTCAAATAAGGAAAAACTACTTAAAGACATGTAAAACTTATATAGAAAAATCGTGATGTAAACAATTTGCAAGGAAAAAAAATAGATTATCTTCATTTCCTGAAATATGCCTGTGGGCGTATAATATATGGCATGAACTTGAATGAAAAAAATACTCCTTGGAAATGATTTGTCAGCCACTAGAAAAATATCGGTAGTTTGTGTGATGTTCAGGCAATATGCATGATTTGTCAAGTGGTACTTGCCGAAATTATCTTTACTAAACACTTGGTAAAATAATACAGAATTTGTTCACGTAGTTTACTACTGTACTCGTCGATTTGGGTTGATCTAATTGTTGTTTGAATTCTGTCGCCCTATAGTTTAAAGAAGGGGAAAAAAAGAAAACGATTTAGTATATTTGCTAATACATAGTATAGTAAAAATTGATAACGTCAATTTACTGTTTCATTTATAACCAAAAGCTCCAAATATTGTGGTTTGTTAACATCACCATCGGTAGGAACTATATATTTGTGGGCTATCCGAACTTTAACAATCCAATTTAATCTATTCTTGTTCAGATCACGAAGCAAGGTTGTTTGAAGGCCTTGTGCTGCCATAACTGAGTAGACTGAAATTCTCTTTAAAAAATTGTAAATTCTGATTGTAATATTTATGCACTGCAAGTTTTTATATAAAGAAACTGAATGTATTTATGATCTTGGTTAGTAAATATTTTTCAAATAGAAGTAGGTAGTTTTTTAAAAAAATGAAAACTGTCCATTAATTCATTGTCTTTATATACTGCTGCAGTATTATTCCAAAGTTCAATATTTTTTATTAGAGTAATGGGTAGTTTTCAAATGTGTAGTGGGTAAAAAAAAATTCAAAATTTACTGAAGGCAATTACACTCTGCGTGTTTTGATTTAAAAAAAATAGGGAAAAAAGCATTGTGAAGACACTATTCAGAACATGTAGTGGGTGAAAAAAGAAACAGTTGTTATTTTCTTGATGTGTAGTGGGTAAAAAAAAAACAATTGTTATTATTATTGTTTTACACTCGCGAGTTGCAAGGCCAAGTTTTCGTAAAAACGTAGGCAGTAAGAGTAAGACACCTCTTGAACGTTGAAAAAATAGCAATCAATACAGTAGCAACACATATCACAAAGTATTTTATAGTACATTTTAATTAAAATCTGTAAAACCTTTTTCTAAACAATATTTGTGGTTACATTAGTAGAATACCGCTAAAACGAAAGATATGTTTATGACTTACTGAAGATCCACTTCGTCTATTTCTTGTGCATCCAAAGTCTCACAACTTGCCTTTGAAATTGTTCATCCCCAATTTCAACTACATGGATCTTCGTCATAAAATCTATCTTGTACCAGTTAATTGTCTTCACATAGTTGCCTCAAAAATTACATTCCAGATTACATACAATTTATCTTTGTGAATTAGAGGTTTAAATGACAACAAATTTACATCTCACCCTTCACAAGTATCCACAAATAAATTTCAATACTTTTCTAACTAACCGGTCATTCTTGCTTGCACATGAAATAATATGTACAATTTTTTTTTTTAATTTTTAAACAAAATAACGATGCTTACCTCACTGGCAAGAACAAGAATTTACTATTGTTTTTATTCAGGGTTGTCCTTCGTGGACAACACTAAACTATTAGCTTCAATAAACAAAAAATACCTAAATATTTCAGAATATGCAAACATTATATAAGTAGTCTGCCAAATATCACACATAGTTTGTCGTCTTCAAATTAATAGGAATTGTAAGAATGAACTATTTGAAGTTTCTACTTCCATTAATTGTCCTATATTGCATTCTATTTTCAAGCTTTTCAGGATAAACCAATAAGTTCTCATCAATAAAAGCTGAGTGGTTAAAGTTGTAAAACGCTCATTATGTTGATTACATTTAGTTAAGTGAGATGATTAAAGCTATAGAAAACTCATCATGTCCATATTTAATTACCAAAGATATTCAGTGTAAAATGTTAATTGAAAAAGCTACAAAAGATCATCATGTTAACATGTAAAAAAAGTTGAACATATCTTTAAACAAAATAGTTTTGGAAAATAGTTTTGCTAAGTCTTTAACTTTGGGCTGCAATGGAGGGGAAAAGAAAGTCCAAAAAACCTATAATTTTGAGTCTTAGCTTTAGAATTTTCATTTATTTCTCCCTCATTTATCTTCGCCAATTTCAACATTGTGCACAACTCTCCCTCCGTTCCATCACTGTAGCCTGAAAACGTTAAAGAAAACCAAATAACAAAAACAATGAAAAGGGAATCCTAAAATAAAGAAAATAAAGAAAAAGATGAAAAGGAGGATATGGTGCCTTTTAGGGAGAGAAAATGGGTAATGTATTTACACACTTATTTAAGCTCTAAATGAACAAATTATCAATTACTTAAGCGGATTTCTACTCACAATTGCTTGAATTTTGTCTTTATAGGTCAAAATCACCAATTGGAAGGAAAGAAAGCAAAAGAAGAGCAAAATAACTAATTCTACAAAGGAATTTGAAGGATGAGGACTTGTTTGCACACTTGAAAAACTTGAAAGACCACATTTGGAGTCATTTTGAAGCTTAAGAACCATTTAGAATAGCTTTTCAAGTTTCTAGACTCAATGCAAAAGAATTGAGTGAAAAGGACTAGAGCTGCAAGAAAAAGTGAAGCTAGGGACCAAAATGAACAAAATTGAAAGTGGTACCCGCAGCCCACCCGCGGCCACCCTCAGCCTAGCCGCGTTCCTGGTGGTTTTTTCTGCTGGCCGCGGACCTGCGGCCCACCTGGAAATACCCAAATTTGAATTTTTGAGCCATTTTTGTGCAAATTTGAAGGGTTTGGGTGTCTTGTAACCCTAAAAACGGATTCTCCCATATAAAAGGGCCATTCTTCATCCATTTAGGGTTATGTTCTTGGAGTTGTTGAAAGAGGCAAAAGTGAAGGCAAAACAAAAGAGAGAAGGAAGAAGAAGAGAAAGTTTGAGAAGAAATACAAGCTTGTGCTTCTAAGGGAAGGATTACATTCTTATACTTGTATTTCGTCTTTATTTTCTCATTCACAGTGTATGTCATTAACTCTTTACTTTACCCCCTTTTTGTAATGAGCTAAATATTTTGTTGTTGGAATTTTTGGTGTGGCTTAACCAAGCTTATTAATACCAAGACATGTTTTTCTTGTTTTGTTGCTTGTTCTTATGTATGGTTGTTATGACATTTAATGTCTTTCATTTACTTGGCCAATGCATGATGTGTTGAGTGATTTGTATAACTTTCGAAAGAGGAATATACATATTAGACCAAGTAACAATAACCCTAGGTTCTTGTAGGAGATAGAAATATACTCCTAGTCCTAGGTGACTCATTGAGGCATTTTCATAAACACTTAATGCAATTAGTTGGATTTCAATTAACATAGAGATATAGTAGGTTGATCCAATTAATTAGGGCTAATTTGACATTCGAGAGAGGTAATTAGCTAGAATAGGAAAATCCGAGTCTAACATTATAAGTAACTTACTTGTTAGCTTGTTGGTTTATTAATTAAGTAAAGTTAAGTAAAACTAAGAATCTCAACCACCACATCCTTATATTTACACAACTCCACTTGCATCCATTTAATTTAAGTTCTCTTTTGGTTTTTTTGTGCTCACTTTCATAATTTCAAATCAAAATTCTATTTTAATTGTGTGCGTTTATTTTGTTAAGTTAACTAATTTAACTAGAGTAATATCAAGTAGCAACTCCTCGTGGGATCGACAACCGGACTCGTAATCCACTTTATTACTTGATTACGACCCGTGCGCTTGTGGTATTACACACGTCCTTAAGTTCGTAACAGGTAAATCCTCTGACAGAAGGTGTAAAAATGCGCGCGAAAGGTGTGAAACTGCTTGGAAAAAGGAGTGTCAAAATTGCTAAAAAAATGGAAACTGCATTTCTTGTAACTGCATGTAATAAATTCAAAATAATCAAAACTTCATATATTAGGTTGCAGTTGTAAGATTTGTATATTTTCTCCATGCTGGACAAATTAAAGTAGTGGGTAGTTACTACATATGGAGTGAGTTTTTGAAAAAAAAAGAAAAAGAAAGAAAGAAGTAAAAGAGGCAGTTAACCTTAGACGTGTGTGAGAGAGAAAGATTATTAGATTGTAAAAAGAGAGAGAAAAAGAAAAAGAAAATAGAAAAGGGGATTCTGGAATCTCTTTGGGCGGGAAATTGATTCTGGAATCCCAATTCCCTTTCTATATATAAAGATAAAGATTGTGATCTCCATTCCTCAATCCCTCAAGTAATAATGATTGTTGAAGTAAGTATGATCAATAAATTAGTAATTGATTCGAGCTATAATAGTAATGGTAAATCTGGGTTTTGAAGAAAATGCATGGGTGAGTAAAGAAATCAAAATATTTTTGGTCATTCACCTATTTTATATATTCTGATGTGATTTGATTGCGATTTTCATTTATTAAAGCCTTCGGTAATAATAGTGATTGCAAAAGTATGAAATTGTTTTCTAATTTCATACTTTTTTTTTTCGAAAAGGGAATTTCTTCTTCTACCATTAACTTTGAAATTAATTAAAAACACTAAGACTGCGTTTGATACGCAAAGATGGAAAAGAAAATATTTTTCAACTTTCATGGAAAAAACATTTTACTTAGGAGAGATGCGAATTGATTTTCTAGGAAAATAAGAAAAATTTTGTTTAAAAGAATTGTACCATAGAATTTCAATTCCATTTCCATTTGTCAATCAAACGCGCGAATATGGAAAATTTTTCAGGAATTTGACATTTTTCTTTGGAAAATATCTCCAATCAAACATACTCTAAATAATGATGGTTGCCTTTTTATTTCATAATTATTTATTTAATTAAAATTAATAATAATTATCTTCAGATAAGTTTTCTTAGCCTTTTCATTTTTTTAAGGTCATTTGTTTATTTTGAAGAATAATTAGTAGTTAATGAATTAGTAATTAATTTGAGCTATGGATAAATATGGACTTTGAAGAAAATGTAAAGGTGAATAAGGAAATCAATTCCTTCATTCACATTTTTTTATATAGAGTGACCAGTGGTTCAAATGACAGCAGTGATAAAATGATGGCGGGAAGTTTCGATTTTGAACCACACACCTACCGATTCCATACATTCACTTGTATTTAAAAAAAAAAATTATTAAATTATTACTAATTAATAAGCATCTTTGCCAACTAGGGATGTAAATGAGTCTACTCACGAGCCTAAAATCTCAGCTCGAGTTTTTAGTTTTTTTGGCTCGGGTCACCCAAAAAAACTTGAGCTCAATTCTAGCTTTAACTTGAGCTTTTTCCGAGCCGACCCGAGTTTAACTTTATTTTTCATTTTGTTAAGAAAATACTAAAAAATTTAATATAAGAAGTCATTTCTTCTCTATTTATCCTATACGAGCCTTATTGAACCCATAAATACGAGTCGGCCCACACGGGTCAAATGAATTTGGCGGACTGGATCTACCCGAGTATTGCTTCAAATTTAAGGTTCAGCCCAAGCTTTGGCCTGTCTAATACGAGCTACGAGCCGGCTCGGCCTGGGCTTTTTACTGCCCCAGCCGTGGGTGGCGCTGAGCCAATCGGCTTGTTATACATCTTTATTGCCGGCTAAAAAGTTTATAGTCTAGTAGCATGCTTGTCAGTTATTTACACATTTAGTCAAGGGTTCGATTATCCTCTCCTACAATTCCTTTGTAATGACCAAAAAAATGTACATTTGCCACAAATGGTTATATCATCATATATATGATTTATATAATGACAAATTTTTTTTTTTTATATGTATATGAACAATAACGTTAATTATAATTGAAGTAATATATATATATATATATATATTTTTTGGGGAGAGAATCATTAATCTTTGATTAATTTGCTCCAAAAATATCTTAGATCCAAATTGTGTGCCTTTGCGTCCAACAATGCAATTTTTCCTATTTTACCCCTTCCAACATCTCTATTACTCGCTATTCTCCTGAACGCATTTAGAGAATATACGGACATACTTAC
This sequence comes from Nyctanthes arbor-tristis, assembly GCA_963692815.1. Lineage (NCBI taxonomy): Eukaryota > Viridiplantae > Streptophyta > Magnoliopsida > Lamiales > Oleaceae > Nyctanthes > Nyctanthes arbor-tristis. The sequence goes on along the minus strand of CAVNYN010203441.1, from coordinate 4,009 downwards.
ACTTCTGTATACATCTCACAGACATTAATCTGCCTATACATACAATAGTTCCACATATATGGATGCATGTATGCATATTTTGTGTCTAATTTTTCCTTTGTGAGCGAAGATCGATCTTAAGGGAGGAAAGGAAAACGAATATCTAAACCCTAGTTTCGTTTTAATCTTGATCTGGGCATGAATAGGAGCCTCGTTTGGACGTGTTTTTAGGTAATATGTACCGGGAGACGAGGGGACATCAATCGATAATTTCAGGTTTTAATTATCTTGCTTTAGGAGAAGGGCGTGGGTGTTTTTGTTTCCATTTGTGCATGTTGAATTGCATTGGATTTGGAAATGGGTTTTGAATTTTGATTGATCATTGGTCTGCGGGTTAGCTTGGTTTTCAGCTCGATGTTAGCAGTTTCTATTTCATGTTAGCTTTTAGTTGAATGGGAGTAGATGAAACCAGCTGGAGAATTGGATTTTTGAGGGATTTGATATATATATATTTGATTAGATAGTGGGAGAGTTTCGAGTTCTTAATTTGAGGTTAATGGGAAATGGAGGGTTTTGATTTGAGTTTCGGAGGTGCTTAATCTGTAAAATTGCGTTTTAGCTTGGATTAGCGGATGGTTTGATTTTGCTATAACGGCAAGAAATTTAGCTGAAAATTGCAGAATGAGCTTACAAAATGAAGATCATAACTCACAGGAGGACATTCTTGAAAACTTGCATGAAGCACAAACGTAATAAATTTTCTGAGTCTGTTTGCATTTATTCTTCTCTTTTATAAATTTATTTGGGGAATGAAATGACATAAGTTGGTTATGATGTTATAGGAAGCCGAAGATCATGTACACTAGAGAGTTCCTTTTGTCCTTGAGTGACCTGGATATTTGCAAGAAATTACCAAGCGATTTTGATGGATCTATACTAAGGTGCGGATATTCCCCCTACCCCATGAGAAGTACTGATGCATAGATACAGGAGGGCACCGAAAAATATGAATCATGTTATCTTCTGGCTCTTCTGGTTTATTGTGTTGTTTTTTGATGTTTGTACTTCTATTTAGAACGTACCATTGCATGTTTATGTTTGTATTTTGTTTAATGGAGCAGTGAATTTGCGGAAGTTTTGCAAAGCATACAAGATAGACCAAGAAATCCAGGGAGCTTTTCATTGCAGGGTTTCAGGCGCAATGAGCTTGGCTCACGACGCTCTTCCGATCTCTCACCACCTACTCGTGGAGACTCTAGTAATTATTCTCGAGGCAGTTATGGGAGATGGGAGAGTCGTTCTTCTGGACGGAGTGATAGAGATAGTGATTCACAATCTGATAGGGATTCAGGTTCATTCATCCCTATTTTTATTTCCATTCCTCACATATTTCATTAATCTAATAAAGCATGCGAGTAATAAATCTGGAGCGTGTCCTAGAGGCTCATTGAACTTAAAATCTAAAGCCGCCCTTGGATGTTGGTGAACCATAGAATTTAGTGCTAGATGCATGGAATTTGAAGGTTGGGACCGATCATAATCTTACATATATAAGTGTCCAAGTCCATGGTTGCAATCGTTTTTTTCTCTCTTGCCTTTCTATCTCTTGGTATTATTGGATTCAAACCAAAATTAGATAGACTTGGATCTCCGCCCCTGCAATGCCCAGAAACAAGAAGTAAACCTTGCTTGTTCGTGTTCTGCCTCTAAATGTTCCGCAGGAGGGCTTTTGCTAATTCAGGTTTCAAGTCAGCAGGAGTTGTCAATTTGTTTGGCTTTGACTTGCGAAATGTGATCTTATCCTCTCTGGGCATTGCATGAGAAGATGTTGAGTGATTGCTTGTCTCCATCCACTGGAACATGTAAAACAAGTAAACTAAAGAGATCGGAAGAAAAACTTAGCCCTTGTCTAGTGAAGCTTGAAAGCTAGGTAAAGACACCAAATTGGACACTTATTTACATCCTTCCATCCGCACATTCATCTAATAAAATGATCATGCACCTGTACCAATAATTTTCCTTCTTAATGACACATTTTCTCAAATATCACTTTCAAAATGGATTCATCATACAATGGCTTTGTCTAGGCATAAATGCTTGGGGGAAGAGAAAGGAAAAGAGAAGGGGAAAAAAAAAAAGAGGTGTTGTGCGCTTGCTTTTGTTATTATTATGTTGACTAGTTCTCGAACTTGTCTGGAGACACATCTTATTTTACTTAATAATTTTGTTGAGTGGCCTCATCGGAAAAGTTTTAGTGGTTAGTAAGAGCCACATTAATTGGGTGTTCTTTTCCCTATTAAGTTTAGAATCTATCACACAATTTGTTAACCCAATCAATTTCAACTGAACATTTTTCCCTCCTGTGTAGGTATATTCATTTTTCGCCTGTATATAATTTGATATTTTGATTAAATGGATAGCAAAGAGGCTTGAAGACAAAGACTGTACCATGTTTAACTACTTGGTCTAAGAGATCAAGTTGTTTAAAAGGGCTATATGCTTATTATTTATGGCTAATCTTAAACAAATCTCACGTTGTATGATTTTTCATATACCTTCTAACAAGTTCCTATAGTTCCCCTCACAGGCTCATCAATATACAAGGTTACTAGATGCTAGTTACATTATGCTTTGACCCGTCGCTAATTTGTGTAGTACTGATTAACCTTATATCTTATCCTGATTACTCAGGCAAGACACAATAGGAGTGTGGTTGAAGTGATAAGCTTGTGAGACTGTTCTTTTGGATGAATTAGAAACAACCTAACTTCACTGTGTCACACCCCTGCATTACGTTGTTTATTTAGTTGGCTTTTCTGGATAGATACAGCCAAAATCATCCCGTGGCTGGGGTAATCATTTTCCCTTTTATTCATTTTCCAAGAAATCCTTTTCCTTTCTTCATTTTCTTTTCTGGCTACTGAATGGAGCTTGATTAAAATTAAGAGTTACTGAATTTCACAATCCTTGTAATGTTGCTTAACTTTTTGTCATTTAGCCCGGCTCCTTTGTCTTCTGAAAAAAGTTTATGCATGCAAGATATAAGTTCTTTAGGACATAATGAGATACCTTTTGTATCCATACTAGCTCTTCCGATCTATCTGATTGCCATGCACTGCAGGTGCATTCATGTGTTTTTTTTACCTTTTGTTCCTGTACATCTTGCTATTCAGTTCACATTCCAGTCATTTTACCATTCACAATATTCTTTTCAGATAGTTGTGGTCTGATGACCTGAGCGTATTTCATTTGTAGATTCTGGAAGGCGTTATGGACATCTCTCTCGAAGGTCTTGGCAGACTCCCGAGCATGATGGACTTCTTGGAAGTGGTTCATTTCCGAGACCATCTGGTTATGCGGCTGGAATTCATGCTGCAAAGGTTCGAGCAAATGAGAACTATCAGCTCAGGAAAAAGGATGAGTTATATCAACCTCCACGCCCTTATAAGGTTAAGTTTCCTGTCAATCCTATTTGTTGGGTCCGTGAGCAATAACACTTCTTCCCCAGTCAGTGTAGTAATTTTCTTTCTTTTCCTGTATTGCTCTTAAAATTATGTGGAACTATATGCCATACTAAAGCAACTTGTTGGGATTTCATTAAGCTTAAGCATAGTCTTTTAATTCATTATTATTTCAGGCTACACCTTACTCTCGAAGAGACACTGATTTGTATAATGATGAAACATTTGGTTCGATGGAGCACACTAGTGAGGATAGGGCAGAAGAAGAGAAGAGGAGAAGAGGTTCTCTTCCTTTCTACTTAGTGCCATTTGGCATTTGTCTTGCTGCTATATCAGCTCTAGATGTCTTCAAATTCACTGTTTGTGACTGTATGAGTATTTTCTGGACTTTGCAGATTCATTTGAGTTGATGAGGAAAGAACAGCAAAAGTTTCTACAGGAGAAACAGAAAATGAGCCTGGCGAAGCATAATGCTGAAAATTCCTCAGGCCTTACTGAAATTTTGGAGGGTAGCAAAGAGGAAAAAGCCTGAAAGCCATAATGCATAATAAATATATTTTCTTAACCAC
>CAVNYN010203439.1:0-18376 GCA_963692815.1 Nyctanthes arbor-tristis | reverse complement strand
TTCAAACTTTAATTCTTCAAACAAGAATCTGGATTCTGGAATTGACCGAGTCCTCCTTCGTGTTCATCCCTTCGAGCTCCAGCCTCCACACTTCCCCTGCTCGTCTGCTTCAGCCTCCAGCTCCACCACGGTGGCACAGTCAATTCCAGAATCCAGATTCTTGTTTGAAGAATTAAAGTTTGAACTTTTGAGGTAATTTCGAAATTCTATCTAGTAGCCAACAAGTTAAGAGATTGAAATTTCCTTCCATTTTTGAAAGTTGTAAGAAATTCTCAATCTTAATTCTCGACTGTCTTTTTTTTTTTTTTTCCCTTGTTTGGTCTAGAAGGAGGACCCTGGACCTGTTTGTTGAAAACTTGTATAAACTGTATTGTAACTATTGTTGAAAACTTGCAATCTTGTTTCTTGGATAGTGGATGTTGAATTTTGGATGTTGGATGTTGGAGTTGGATGTTGAATTTTGGATGTAGAACTTTGTGGTACTTAATGCTTTGATTGTTGATAGCTCACTGGTTAGTTTTTGTAGTTCTTCATTGTTGGATTATCGAAAGATTTAAGTGGTTTAGATTTGAAAGGATAATTTTCTAATTGATTCTATTAAACTTTGTGGAATTGTGGGTTTTAGTGCTTTGATTGGTCATTGCTCACTAGTTGGTTTTTGTAGTTGCTCTTTACTGTTAGATTATCGGAAGATTTAAATGGTTTAGCTTTAAAAGGAAAATTGGCATTTATATAAATAGGTTTTTGATATTTCGGTCCGCCGAGGGGTACTACTGCAAGCTGGCTACGTCCCTGGTCCTATATATGATAAATGGATGTAAACGGGATGCGATGTAAACGGGATGCTCTCTAGTTTTTGCAGCTGCGGCAAAAAAAAATGGGGACTTTCGTGGACGATGGAAATACGCTGAATATGAAGTCCGAGTCCTCGGAGCCAGAGAAGGTTCACATTCCGAAGATGATTTGATAAAGAAATTGGGAAACGTAGTGCTAAAAGCCGATGGGCATGACATGGATAACCATGCCAAGAAGGACTTAGGTACAGCTGATGGTACTGCATTGCAGCCTTTGCGGCCGTATGCCGGAGATTGCCCCCATTTCATTCGCACAGGGCGGTGTAAGTTTGGACTCAATTACGGGAACAATCACCCCGAGAAATGGACTAAGGTATGCTTTGCGATTTTATCAAGGGCTTTTTTTTTGTGTTCGGATTTCTTCGTCTGTCCTGTAGTAGTTTGCTCCTGAGGCATATTGATTTGGTATCGGTTTTGTGTAACTTGAAGGCTGCTATAGATGTGGAAAAAGATGTAATTTCGGAAGAGCGTTGCCAAATTGAGTGCAAGGTAATATATTTTTCATTTCCCTTACCAGCATTTGATTATCAAACTTATTGAGCTTTATATGCATTTATCTTCAATGGTTTAAATGGCTCGATCGGGTTGCTGAAAGTGAAGCAGAAGGCTATTTGGACCTCTATAACTTGAAGCGTTCACCAATGACACCCTAGCCCCTGTGGAAATGTTTAAAGCCTAACCATTATGACCGGTAGCCCTCAGGGCATATGTGATAATGCCTATTGTCTCTGCTTACCTACTTGCGAGCCTGCAAATGCTTACGAGTCCGTAGCATGCAAAATAATAGGTGCATTGTTGTTTTTGCAGTATTACCAAACAGCTGAAGGGTGCAGATATGGAAATTCTTGCAGATTCCGGCACTGTGGAGAAGATTCTCTAAATAAAGTCCAGGAGCTTAACTTTTTAGGTTTACCAATACGATCGGTAATGCCGCATCATCCATCTTTTTTAGTGGCAAACGCTTTCATTATTTTGTTATATGTGCTTGGCAGCTTGACGCACCTATGATCTTTGTCTTCCTCTTGTTTGGTTTTTCTTAATGCTTGGAACAAGTTTGCATTTGCTTTGACGTGCTTGAGGTTCTTCTTTCTAGCTAATTGCACTGTGTTCTTTTATCAGGGAGAAAAAGATTGTCCCTTTTACATGCGTAATGGTACCTGTCAGTATGGATCTCGTTGTATATTTAACCATCCTGATCCTACTCCAGTGTCTCCCACCTCATCAAATGACAAATTGGGAAGAGAACTAAGCCATCCCTTTGGAAAGGAAAATGATGACTCGCTTCCAAACCATTTTTCGGGAGCATCACAACCAGATCAGGCATCCTGGTCTTCTCACACATTATCTGATAACCCCACTTCCTACCTGTCCAGCCGCTCAACTTATGTGACTTTACCTTCCCCCTCTCAACAGATGCAAAAACAATCTGAGTGGAAGAGATATTAGGTTGCTTAGGCTTTTCCTCTCTTTCTCTGTGACATAAAATTACTACTGTTAGAGTGTTACTTGTGCTTCAGTTTTCCAACATGAATCCTCAGCTTCGCCTTATACAACTCACATTTTGTTTTATTCATTGAACACATATTGTCATGACGCAATCCCATGCTTACATTGTTACATAACCCCTGATCATAGTGAAAGTAGTAGTTAATCTTTTATTGTGAGGAACAGGTGCATGAAAAGGCTTTTTAGATACTGTCATATTGTAAGTCTGATTATTCATTGGCATGATATTTTCTTATCAATTTTAAACTGTGTGACTCACTGTTCCAGCATCATTAAGGTTTTATCACTTACAAGAGAGAATGGAAACAGATCTTTTAGAAAAATGGTAGATACTACCTCCACATTTGCTTGTCTTTTGTTATTTTTGCCTGTTTCCAGATTATCCCAAAGACACTAACTTTGACCGATAAATTGTCACTCATTTTATAAGAAAATATTTTGAAGTCTCCTAAAAAAAGCTCTTTATTAATCATGGAGGCTAAGTTGAGGTAGTATACTTATTTTGGATTATGAGCTTAGTTAAAGAATTAAAACTGAAACAATTGATTAGCTATTCGGTTGAGAATTTGAGATGCTATTAAATTTATTTAAAAAAAAAACTATTAAATTTATTTAAAAAAAAAAAAGGAGGAAAGAAAGAAAGAAAGAAAGGAAAAAAGGATGCCATTGAACCTTAAAAAAAAAAAAAAAAGGAAGGAAAAATGAAAAAAGAGGAGTTGGGCTTTGGCTAGACGTAGTTCCAGCTAGGTCTCCGTCAATGTCCCTAAAAGGATGTCAAAGAATAAGTACAGATTCTATTATTGGCATTATGAGAAACGTGAGTTTGAAGCTAGGTGGCATTAATTAAGATCAAAATCTTCAGTTTTACAGTATGCCTGGATTTATTCTTGGTCTTCCTCTTCCGCCTATTTGCAATGTTTGCTTATTTATATTTGGGGACGTTATAATCATGTTTTGTTAATTTCCAACCCTTACCTCTCTCTTTCCTGCACTCTAGACTACAGTTGTACATATGTGCTACTGCTATTCGAGAAGTTAAATGGTGCTCTACTTATGCTTATGTCACGGATGTTCTCAGGGGCCAATTTCCCGTCTGAGTGGACATTCTTCTGCAACTCCTCCTGGCTATGGTTCCCTAAGAGAAACATTTCTTTCTCGAAAGATGATGAATTTCCTGAGCGTCCAGGTCTGCCAGAATGTGCTTACTACATGAGAACTGGAAACTGCAAATTTAGGTTCGCCTGTCGATACCACCACCCCAAGGATAGGAAGTCTAAAGGTGATAAATATGTTCTTTCTGAGAAAGGCCTTCCATTGAGACCTGTAAGTTCAATTATTTATCTTGTCCTTTGAACTTGTTTTATGTGTAAATTTTACTGTAAACTTCGAAGGGTTAATATAAAGGCAGCACTTTTCATTACTAGCTGCTTTTCTGATGCATTGTAGAGATTAATGCAACAGAATTTCTTAACAGTATCCTAGCTTTAGAAATGCTGTTTCTAACCAAAGAAAGAAAAAGGGATAAGAAAGAAAAAGAAGATGTGCCTGATTCTGTACTTTTGTCTGAGACTGGTGTGAGCAATATTATATGCATCTTGCTCAATTTGTGAATAAGGAAAAGTAGTTAGAATCTCAGGTATATCCATTATCATTCTAACAAATGGCCTATATCAGCGGCGGGACATTCCCTTGGAGGTTAAGAGTTGGGTAGTGTAAAAAGGTTATATAACTTTTGTTGTTCGGGCGTGATCTTTCTGGTATAACGAAGAAAATATGTGTGTTCCTTATTTGGGTAAGCTACTCATGAGTGAAAGTTGTGTGTGTATGAAAGCTGGATATATCGCTGCTGAATGACTAAAAATATCTATTTTCTTCACACTCCATAGGTTAACTCAATCTGGTCAAATGGAATTCCTGAACAATAGTCTTGTTCAATTTGGCGTCCCATGTTTATAGTTTTCATCAACTTCAATCTCTATACAGGGTAGAAGTATTTGCCGACATTATCAAAGTAGTGGTCTCTGCAAGTTTGGGAGTGCATGTCTTTTTGACCATCCTGTAACCGATGGCTTATCAGCGTATCCAGATTGGCTTGCTTCACGGACTCTTGTTGATTGTGATGCTGGATCCTGGGATGAATGAATAGAATTTGCTGGAGTTGGAAGAAATTTGGACACAAAAGTTTATGGTTCCTACTGGAAGCAAAGCTATTTTATAAACTTGAAATCATATGGATAGCAAATATATTCATAGTTTTATTTTAAATTGCAGCAAACGGACCAAGGTAGATGAATGCTAGGAAAATTTTGCTGCTTATCCTTTGGAAGGCAGAAATCGAGGCACAACATTATTGCTTACATAATCTTTCTTTGAGTTTTTTCATGGGAATTCCTAATGCCATCTCGGTTGCATAGAAGTTTATAGTATATGGGAACCTTGTAACTTTTAGCGTCATCTTCTAAGAGTAGTTGCTAACACAATAAGAAGAGCTTTTTAAAGTCTGAAGATGAAGAAGTCGTATAACAGAGACCTTGCTAGAAAAGTAAAATTACAACTGATTTTCCTCCCCCTCCCAACGTTGCGTTGAATGCAGCCTGGCCCCATGCTGCGTTTTTCTGATTCATGGCTCCAAGTGCACCGACATTCTAGAAACAGCATAGCCACTTTTTCTGCATCATAGCGGATTTTAACAAGACAAGTCTTTACTTATTTTCCATTTTTTTTAGTAATAATGTTTTTGAACATGAATTGTTTAAATCTCGGTTTTTACTGTAGCCGCAGTAGTTAGTAAATATAAAAAGATGGAAATGGTGCAATTGTTTTGATGAATCAATTAAAAATTACCTTGCCGGTAGCTTCGGGAGTTTCTGGTGGTCGAGACATGTTTTGGACGGTAGAAGATGTTGGTGCGGAAGTCCCGGTGGCTTTCTTTTCGTCTCTGGCCTTGGCAAATATAACGGTGAACCCATCGGCAGAGGCAGGATTATTTGCGTCCCATTCTCCAAATTTAGGCAACGGCCGTCCTTGCTGCCCATCAAATTCAATACCACGTTGCTTCTTTTCATGATAATCCTTTTATTATCATAATAATAATGCAACAATATATACAGAAATGGTCACCAAACCAATATTTAAAAAAAAAAAAATCGTTTACGTTTAACAAATAATAAGATTGAGATATATAGATTCTACGTCCTTCCACAGGACAGCAAAACGATGATTTCCAATCATCATCAACAGGAAACAGAGAATACAAATGCACAAACATCATCTTGTTTTGTGTGTGTGCACAAGTGAACGAATGAAAATAATATGTAAGTTGAAAGAAGAGACAGAATGAAGGAACTTACAGATGTCATCAAAGATTATTACAGGTGCGTGCCTCCCGTTGAAGATAAAGAAAAATAAGTGTTTTGGAGAGGGAGCAAAATAGAGAACGAGTCTTTAGGAGGAAGGGAGAGACATGAAGACGATTATGTAAGACTATAAATAGAGGGAGATGAGGAACTGCAGTATTGGTCCAATTTCTGTTAGTTGTTGTTGCGCCCAATTAATCATAATTCTTATTTGAACAAACAGAATCCAACCTGTAATAATTTTTGTCAGTATTAGATAAATATAATTATGAAAAAACAGGGTTATAAAAAAAGGACATGTGGCCCGTGCGGCTATCGTTAATGTAAATGTGAAATTATGTGTTGAAAAAGAAGATCCGGCTATATATTAGCCTTGCTCAATTATATATGATGTATTTTTATTGAAATCGCGCAACACATTATAATTATTAAAAAAAACACACACACACTAGTGGTGAGACAAAATGATGGCATCCGATTGTTAAGCATCAGTGCGCAGTGGGCGCATACGCGGTGCACGAGGGAGGCCGGTGGGGCCTCACGAGGTGCGGTACTGTGTGATTATTATTATGCCCAGTATCCCAATATTCATTTGTTTAAAAATAGATTGGAGATTCCCGTGTATTGAAATTGGGTGAGAAAATGGGGATAAATAATTATTATCATTACTAGAATGTTCATCGTGCAACGCATGAGGATAACAACAATGGTAAAAAATCTCAACGGTAACATATATTAATTACTTATCAACTTCACTAAATAATGTTTCATCCCATCAAATAATAATATTTCATCCGTAGACCATATTTCGAGACGGACGAAAATTAAAAATTAGATTATCTTTATGAGACGGAGATATTATATTATTATAGCTGCACCTGCACCATCAAGACCTTTCAAATCTACAAATGGAAAAGACAAACGACTATATATGATCCCCAGAACTTCTTATTAATTGAGACTGATTGTAAAGTTGCAAACATTTGTTGCATGTAATCAAAATAGGCAAGACTGTTCTAAGTTGATCTATTGTTAGAATCAAATCTCAAGTAGAAATAGCTTTTTTGAACTCATAGTTGAAAATTTTGTTACATTCTTAGTTTTATATATGCTTGGACTGGTTGTTTGCCACTTGGGCTTGGATCACTTTTTTTGTAATAACCCCAATTTTAATACAGATTCGAAGGAAATTTGGTAATTGATTCACATATACATACATGGGGTCCTGGAACTCGATTCATCTCGAGGTGTTATACAATGTTTTGGGATGGATTGCATTCGTCTCCTGGTCCATCAGTTTCTATCCGCAAGTCATTTTGAATTTCCGAAGGAAAAGGTTCTTTTCAGTTCCTCTTTTTCACATTTTATTTATTTATTTATTTATTTTAAATATATATTCTTTCCAAGCGTTGGTGATTTGATCGGCGTTGTTTTGCAGTGTGGTGGGATTGAACTTTGATTTCCTGCTACTGAATTTGACCAAGCACTCCTCCTATCTCATCTACAACGCTTCCCTCTTCTTTAGCTCCACTGTCCAGAGTCAGTACCGCCATAAATATGGCCTAAAAGAGGTTCTCTGAATTTCGAATTACATATACCAATCTTAATTAATACTGAATTCAAACTCAGAGTTTTCCTTTTCTTTTAATTTTATGTTAAATAAAGGGGTGGTTGATTTATTGACAGATGATACCTGTGGCTGCCAATGATGTAGCTTTCTCCATTCATGCTGTTCTCTTGACTGTTTTCACTTTGTTCCAAGTCATAATTTATGATGTGAGTAATTACCGATTTCTTATCGTTATGTTCAAATATTCCATACTTTGATGGTAAAAGATCACATCTTTCCACGAGATACTTATATAGGTTGAAATCTTTAATCTCAGACATACATGCTAGTTCTTGCTTATTGCCTTGTGTATATAATACACATTAAATTCTATATTTCTACCTTTCCCACATAATTGTAAATCCTTTTAACTTTTCTGCTTTGCATATTTAAAACCTTAGTGAAGCCTTTTTTTTAATTGCAGCGTGGAAAGCAGAAAGTTTCAAAGACGTGTATTGTCATTGTTTCTGTGGCCTGGTTATCAGCTGCTATTTGTGTGTTCATAGCTCTGCCCAAGCACTCTTGGTTATGGCTGATTTCCTGCTTCAAGTATGATACCTTCTCTTCGCCTACTATAGCAAATGTATAGTGAAATGGTGCATTATTTGTATCGCATAATGAATCAAATATGACATTCATCCATGGTTCCCAATATTTGATTATTGCAGCACAGTTCAAGTTGTTATGACAATCATCAAATACATTCCCCAGGTATATCTAGACTTCTGTAAAGTGTGTGTATTCTGTAATTCTATATTTCTTTTAATAATTACTGTGAATTCTGTTTCTAAATATGTATAGGCTATTTTGAATTTTCGAAGAAAAAGCACGGTTGGATTTAGCATTGGCAATATTTTGCTTGATTTCCTTGGAGGAGTAACAAATTACTTGCAAATGGCAGTGCAATCCATAGATCAAAGTGAGTCGGTGACTAATATTTGGACATTCTTCATGTAATATGCTTTCAGAGGTCTAACAGTCTTACATCTTTTTGTGCAGATTCCTGGGTGAATTTCTATGGGAACATGGGCAAAACAATGATATCTTTGGTATGAGATATATATATATATATATATTCCCATTATCTTCTCTACCCGTGAATTTCATTATTTATGAGTACTAAGATATATAAGTTGTATGGGGACAGTAACTCTTTTGGTGAAGAGAAGAATTTGTAATCACTTCAAGGGACATCTTTTTACCAACCCTTCTTTTCACCATAACATGAAAGATCAATTGGATAGCTTATGCACAGTATAAAAGATCTCACCTATTCCCTTGGACTTAGTTACCATCCTTCTTGAAGAAATGTCTTCTTTTTCTATATCGCAAGTTGAGATTCATCAATCATACTATATTTCCTGTTTTGTTTGTACTTTGATGTACCTATGTGGTGTTTACTTTTGGAAGCAGTTTTCAGTTAACTACCGGTGTGAATTGTGTTTAATCGTCTCCATGAATGTTGCAGGTATCTATCTTCTTCGACATCCTCTTTATGGTCCAGCACTACATTCTATATCCTTTGAAGAAGACAGCTACTGCTAATCCGAATGTGGTAAGCAAGGAGCCACTAGTTAACTCCGTAATTTTAATTTTCTTGTTCCCTTAACTGTATCCAATTTATCCCCAAAAAAATCTAATTTAAATTATCTTTACCGTGAACACCACCCCACCACAAAAAAATTAAAAAAAAAATGAAAAAGAAAAAAAAGGGGGACAATACTGTAAATGTACACACAGCAATTGAATGAGTAATGGGTCGCAGGTTGTAGCCCACAGCGAGCCCAATGGACTTCAAATAACGACTATTAAAACGATACATTGAGAGTAATGGGCTATAAAACGATACCATTCAAATTTTTCCGGGCCAAAGTTTTAGCCCATTGAGAGTAATGAGCTACAGGACCCATTAATGTTAAAGTCAAACAAGCTACGGCCCAATGGTAGTTTAACGGGCCTAATGCATTGACCCACGAAAGCTATGGGACATATTTTCAACTCATTTTAAGATCGTCAAGGGTTTCGTCTCACTCGAAGCTACTGCTTAATTAAACATTTGGATAGCGGTTAAGGCTTGGTAAAAAGTTTAACGGGCTAACACTTAACGGTAGGTGACGGCCCATTGAATATTTGGTGGCGGCTGTCAGACCCAACATTTTTAAAACTTAACGACCCATATGTAGCGGTCCGTTAAAACCTTGGGCTTACAGTTTCAGCCCATTGATGGCTAGTACTCAAATATAGATGATAATTAGTTACTAAAAATAGTGTAGTTCCAAGCGAAATTAACAACAACGAATGTACGTATAAATTAACAATGTAAGTTGTTTCAGAAAAAGATGTAGGAAGCTAGCAAATTAACAAGATATGTATTTAACATTGAGAATCCATGAATCCAGCAAATATATTTTAGGTTTAGAACATGAAAAGGACAATGCATATATGCATGCATGCGGTGATGAAAGAAAGAAGAGAATCCTAGAAATCTAGTTAGTAGTAAGCGAAGCTAATAAAGAGAAGAGAGAGTATGGGAAACGATGAGATGGGAGCAGTATGTGTTGAAGAAGAAGTTTTGGTGGTGTAACGGTGATCGTCTGGTGCCATGACCCTTATGATCATTCGCTGGCCTTTCGGGCAATGCCCAGTTGCTCCGCTTATGAAGTAGAAGAATCCAGAGCGGTCGAGGGTGAAGATTGTGTTGCCAGTATTGGAGAAGAAATTAGGCCGTGTTGAGACGTTGCAGTTATTATAGTCTGTCTTGCTCACTTCCATCACTGAATCTTTTCTGTACTTGAAACCTGAAGCCAGACACAGAGTACGTGCTAACATATATAATTCATTCATTCGTTCAGTGCAGTTATACTGGTAGGTGTTAGATTAATTAGAAGAATTACTTACGAAGGGTGTCTCCAAGCATGAACCTCTCTGTGGAAGCCCATTCATTGTAAAAGTTGGTGTGATTTGCAGAAGGAACAATCCAGCCAGCGCGCTCACCCACTTGGAACTCCAAGCAACATACGAGTTGAAAGGATAATACAAAGCTGAGTGCAAACAAAATCCAGGCTCTGAAATTCATCGCCATCTAATGTTGCTGCTGCTTAATTCTTTCTCTATATGTTGAAAAAGATCGAAAAAAATGAAATGTAAAGAGGGAATGAAGGATTTATTTATCTATACAAGTCCGGTACTAGGGCAACTTAACAAACACGTGTAATCCTGTGGGATTTGCAGTTTCGGGTAGTGGCCTAGGTGAGAGGGGCCACTTTCCCCACTCAGTTATTTTCCTTTTCCATTTTTTTTTAAATTAGTATTTGCTTTCCTCCTTTTCTTTCTCTCATTTTCTTTTCTTTTCTTTTTTTTTTGTTTTGTTTTATAATTTTTCCCCTCCACCTCAGCACAATATATTGATTCGTAGCTTGTTTAATGTTTGTTATTAATCTTTATTTGTTGGGCACACAATGTTAATTTCTTTGTATTAGTAATTTCTAATTTTAATTATTAAGAGGTGATCTCTGTTGTATGATGAGTAGGAGAACCAGTAGTTAGATATTTTAAATTTAAAATTTTTATGTACTTTGTTCGAGGAGAAGCATTAGTGTATTCTCTAATTCATGACCTTATCTTTAAGTAAGGAGTGCTCTTTTACTTTTACTGCTTGAACTATTATTTTTGGTCTGATTTCTCTTAATCCAATATGCTTCATATTTTTTTTAGCAAACCAATTTTATTTTAGAATATATGTTAGTCAAAGCAATCACATGCATATGCCTCTCAAGCTCGTATGTACTATACAAATATATTCACAGTTCAACCTTAGTCTTTATTATTATTACGTTTTTTTTTTAAACTCATTCTTTATTATTATTGTTATTTTATTTGAAATTCATTATGTACGGAATCTTTCCAATTTCTTTTTTGGGAAAATCTTTTCAATTTTGGCTTTTTTTTTTTTAACCAAAAAAATACAAACTAGGGGGCTTCGTTTCCATTCACATGCCAAAGGTACGTTTGAACAAAATTAAAGGGGGCCTCACTAATTTGGAATTTGGGTGTGCGACAGTTTTGAACTTTGGAGTCAGTTATTACAGGAAATAGGCATTTGCACATACACAAAAGAAGACGAACGTGACGGCAGTAATGGCCATAATTATGTACGAAAATTTCAAGCTGATCTAAAACCATAAATTATGAAATATTTATTACCAGTCACATGCCACCTTTGTGGCACCATCCGCTCACATAAAAGCAATTCTTGCAAAGTTTGACAACTTACCAATACAAAGATCAATTACTTTTCTTTCACAGGACAATATTCAACGGTAGGGTCAGGGCGATAAGGTGCTATCCAATGACACTAAAAAGTTTTCAATACATTTGTTAACATACAGGTCATGAAATCACATCACCTTATACAAACAACACAAACCAAGTAAATGAACATGTCTAAGCCTAGCCTCCTGATAATCTAGTAAAATTCCTATTTGTCCATCAGCTATACATCACACTCACTATTTTTATTTTCGTTTCTTCCAACTTTTCGGATTCATGTCAGAGTAATTGTGTTCAAGAAACAAAAAATTTTGCCCCTCTGCACTTCTTCAGTCTATTTGTTGCTTATTCTGAAGACACAGGTTGCAAATACTGAACTACTGTTAACCGTTGACTGGTCATAAGTCATTCCAAGAATTGCAAACTGGTCGGTACATATGTTTATCCAATTTCGATGTCTCTTTCAATAACTGTCTGAGCCTCTTGATCGGAACCTGGGTTGTCGTTTCTGTTTTTAAACGATTTCTGGCTGAACACCCGGGCAAACATGCTTTTTGACCTGCCAACTCTGCTGCTCGATTTTGTGGTCTCTCCATTCTTCTTGGCGAGCTCTCGTAGAATGGTTTCCATGCTACTATCAAAACGACGCCTAAATGTTGGAAATCTTGATATAGACTTGGTTATCCCTTTAAGTCTTGATGAAGGAACAAAGAAATGGAAAATGATGTTAGAAACAACTCACAGATATAATAGAGTGTGAGAATTTAAATTTTAAACCAACAACATTCAATTTTACCTTCGAGCTAATGCATCAAGTTCAGCTCGTCTTAGCTCAGATTCAGGTGGAGGACCGATGTTTGAGTTGGTTAACCTTGCGCTGTCACTACCCAGTAAAACCAATTTACCAAGGTATTCTTCCTCAGCCTCATATAGGTTTTCAGCTTTAATCTGGTCTTTCATAATTATCAGCGGATTAAGAAACCAATCAAAGAACGTATCCTTTGGCCTATTTGAGAGAGTTATTTCTGTATTGTCACCTGTACAATTGAAGATAATTTTTAAAAATTGTTTCAACTAATAACACGGTTGAACTCGATAGATTAAAGAACAGCTTCTACTTATTAAGACTTGGGGTTCCATCTGAAAAGGTTAACCTTAGCCCAAGTGCTTTATGTATTGGTTTATATTTTTTTTATTTAATCGATGTCGGATTTAACCCTTAACACTACTTACCTAGCAATAAACCATCAGAATTGGCTTTTACGGACCGTAGAAGTGCCTGGAGAATGCAATAAGCAGGTAAACCAATGCTCAACACCTTTCCACTTCCTTTGTTGTTCTTAGCATCTTCAATATCATTTAGAGTTATTATCCCTTCAGAAACCATAATTTCTCCACGGTGTTGACACTCCTCAAGTAAGGAATCAGCAAACTACAATAATTATATTCATCAATGCCAAAACAATTTATTTATTATTATGTGTTTTGTTGGGTTTTTTTTTTTTTTTTGGAGGGGGGTGGGGGGGGGGATTGTGTTGAAACTGCTTCGGATCCTATAAGTGAATTAATTGGACTCTCCAGTAAGCATACCTCAAGGGGCTTCAAATCAAGCATAGGAGCATTAAGAGAAGTTGTACGAGAGGGTGCCTTTTTGAAAGAGCCGGGCCTTGAGGGAGAGGCAGAACGTGAGCTTGTACGTGATGTAGTCTTCTTTGTGTAACTTGGTCTGCAGGAATGGCACAAAAACAATGTCAATGAGTATAAGCTAATATAATTTTATATCCTGAAGAATAGTTTGTTCTTAGTGCAACTCAAGGCAAGAGTTCAAACCTAGGAAAGCAGGATCCTTCAGCCATGTCTAGAACATCATTGCTGTATTCATCATAGATGGATAGTGAGGCAATAATGTAACAAAGTCCAAACCAAATAGAGCACTCCTACCATCAATAGCCAACAACAAAATTTTAGCAGTAGCAAAAGCAGTAGAAATGGAGAATAGGATGAGAGAAATCAATGGATTTTTCCCGAGAAAAACAGCACTTTCCCTTTTTTATTTTAAGTATATTATTTTATTTTTTTACCATATCATTCATTTTTCCTTCTGGTAGTTGGAGTGGTTAGGAAAGGAAATTCAACCTTATATACTACCATAGCAGCATAAGCACCCAGGAAGATACTGGATACCATGGAACCCAAAACTGCACCCAGAACAGCCAAAGGCCATAGTAAAATTGCTAAACCAGCAAATGGCACACATATTGTTTCCAGAAATGGCCCCTCTCGCCCTATACAATCATGAAACAGGCGGTGCCAACCCTTGAAAAGCATGTAGGGGCTTTTGCATAAGGCAATAAATGAGATAACTGGAAGATCAATCATGGCTCCCAGCACTCCAACAACAAGAGCAACAGGAAGATAGAGCAATCTGCACAAAATACAGAGCAAGAATCAATAAATTTGAACCAAACAGTTACCAAGTCAAATACTAGACTCAAGTGCAAGGTACTTGTACAAATTACCTTCATCATTTAGGTTAGTCACTGTTCTTCCTTCCACTAGTAACAAATTTAGAAACAACTTAGGTATTTATTTTTTGATTCATTGATTTGAATGGAAGATGCCACAGTAGAAGTAGACAAAACACATGTTAAAAGATAGAAATGATGTTGACAGAAAATAAACTTAGTCGGGATGGCAGGTACACTTCTGAATGCATGAGCAATCTCATTTTTCCTACATTCATTTGGGGAGTAACCTTGAACTTTCAAGTTAAAATGTGAGGAAAACTAATTAGAATTGCAATATCAACAAGCATAAAGCTGGCATGACCTAGAACTTTCAGGAAAATCACTTTCTAATTCAAGAAGGGCATTGAATATGAGGAAAGAGACAGCAGACGAACCTAATTTCATGATATTTTCCCTCAGACAGTAGATCATCCATAATTGAGAAGTACGAATAAAAACAAAAATCCATGAAATCCCTAATAACAGTGAAGCTCCCTTTAACAGTATCCCAAGTTCCATCCTGCAAGTAAGATCAAACAAGATCAGTATCTTAATTTTGTTAAGAAAAAAAAAAGGTGGAAATCGGTGCCAGGATTTGATATCATTTATACATACGCAGATACAGTGATAAAATTTATCAGTTTTCCCTTCCTCCACTGCCTGAAAAGTGGCAAACATTGGTGAAAGGAGGCCATATGCTGCTCCCCCTAAAACGCTACTGGCTATTCCCACTGGAGACCATAAAATTGAGATGATGGCAGCACATATGCAAATCACAACCTTTAGAGCTGGCCCCAATTTTCTTGTTCTGAAATAAGAAGAAACAAGATATCAACTTAATAGCTCCATATACTTGCCGCAAGCAAGTATAATAGTTGGAAAGTTCAAGGACGTACCTCAAAATGCAATAACAAGTATAGAAGAAGTGTACTGGCCACATCTCCCAAAATTATTCCAGAGATCCCAATAGTCATTATAAGACATATGAATGGGAAAAATATTATACCTGAAAGACAATCACACTTTTTCACATATATATCTTACTCTGCAATAAATATACTTTCTGATGCCACAAACCAAGCAATGATAAGTTAATGTATAAATACATGTCTGCACAACCAATAGTCAAATGCCCTCTTGAAACTACAACCAAAATTGATAAAGCTCTCCTATTTAAACTTCTAAATTACTTCCTCCGTCCAATTATACAAGCTTGTTATTCTTTTTTAATTGTGCCGCTGCTTGTTATTCTTTTTTAGTTATTCCAAATATCCAAACTATTTTATTTTTTATTTTTATTTTTTTTGTGATAAGCCAAATATCCAAACTTGTTTCTAATTTAAAGTGCCCTTTTACCAAAATAATATGCTTAGTAATAACTATTATTTTCATCAAATAAGGGTATATTAGAAAAATTATTTGTAGAATTTGTTTGTCCAATAAATTCTCTTAAATCTCGTGAAAAAGTAAACAGGCCTATGGAATGGAGGGAGTACAAAATATAACCTTCACTAGTCAATCACTAAGTACAATACTTAACAGCTGAAACATTTACATTCCAATGAATCAAACCATCAAACTTCGGAATTGAGACGAACAAATAGATTACAGAAAATCAAGAATACGTTTCGCATCTCCTTAGCCAATGTAAACACCAGCCCCCCACCCCACACCAAAAAAGAAAAGCCAAAAGGGGGAAAAACCAGTCTTCACCATACATAAAATCACTGCTAAATTCCAAAGAATAATGCAGGCAAGAAAGAATAAAAATAGTGTTTGTAATAGAAGTCGGAAAAATTTTATCTAAACGAGGTATGCCTAATCTGATTGTGAAACATTAGACAAGTCATAACAACTAGCACTTCCGATCTAAACAATAGAAAATCAGAGGCGAAGGCAAAAAAATAAAAGAAGAGCAATTAGTACAGACCTTTAATAATGCCAAGAATTAAAAGGCCAGTGAAGTAAGGCAAGAAGCAGATGAAGTTCCACAAAGAAGCCCAAAACCCCCTTGGGGGTTCCATACTGTTATTTTCCCAGATCTTTCCGACAATCACCAGAAACCCATTTCACAATCAACCGAAGCACTAAAAATGCATCCTAAAAAACATAACTTTTTCCTCACTCAACCCCACTTCTGGCACCAGATACCCATCGATAACGAAAACCTCATAATGGGTCCGTCGAACAAATTCCTTGTTTTATTTACCAAATTATGGTTCTTTTTAAAATTAAGTTTGATTTTTGCATTGGAAGAAACCAAAGAACCGAAAGGATCAAAGGATACTGCTTGGTCGATAAAGGAAATAACGGTTGAATAACTGCTCTAAAGACTTACTGGCTGTGGATTTTAGAGGAGTTCCCTACATAGATTTTACAAGCGAGGAATAGGGTGGAACTTAGGCTTGCTCGGCTCGCTAAAATTTGGGTTCCGGCGTTTTTAATACTGAGCTTAAAAAGCCTGAGCTAAAGCCCGACTCCGCTCAATTGTGAAAATGAGACTCGACCTTAGCTTTGGCTCGGGCCTCGGCTCAGCTGGCTCAGTTTTTTTTTTTAAAATTTTTTTCAATCTTAGTCTAATTTTTTTCCTACTTACGTTTGACACGGGCCGTAATGGGCTAGGTCAGCATTTGGCCTGGGGAGTCAAACGGGCCAGCTCGGCTCGGGCTTCCCTCTAAATTTGGGGCTCGAATCGGGCTCGTCTTAAAGGAGCCACAAGCCGTTTGAGCTGGTCGACTCGTTATACATCTCTAGTGGAATGCAGCACTTTTGGAGCAAAAGGCAACGATTCTGATTCGTTTATCGTGCATCTCCTCTGTACATTGTAGCTAAAGACATTGAAAAAGCAAAAAATGCATTAATAAATTGTCGGGTTATCTTTTCCTTTGCTTAGTTCCAATGCATTGCCACGGTTTGAGGAGGTATAGTGGGGTGAGATAGAGAGAATTAGGGATGGCAATTTGAACCGATTTGACCGTTAACACACGATGCCCCAAACTGAACGGGGCAAAAAAATGAATCGGCGGGGGCGGATCAGCGCATGATCCGCCACCCCAACACGGCCGATCTGCCCCCCCGGGCGCCGTTTAGTGTTTTTTAAGAAAAAAATAATTATAAAACTTCAAATTTTACTAAAAATATTTCTTGAGTAGGTAATTAATTTCAAATAGCTTAGAATCCTCAAAATTTACAATCAAATCTCAAAAAAAAAAAGAGTTAAACGGGCAGCAAACGAGACAATTTGCTGCCCCAAACTACCCCGCTGCCTGCCCGACCTGAAATAGTCGGGGCGGCTCGGCGGGGCAGGGCGGGGAAACATATAATGGGGGCTGGGCCAATCCGCCTATTGTCATCTCTAGAGAGAATAATAATTATTTTAATTGATGGTAAATGAAATGAGATGTAAAGAAAGTGAAAAAGATGCGAGGGATATAAATTTAAAAATAATGATAAACTAGTAGTGTAAAATATGAAAATGAAAATGTAGCTTTAGATTTTACACGTAATACGAGAAAGGATAAAATAAGGATATGGTTATCTCTATTTTTTTTTTTTAATTTTAAAGGAGTTGGACCCTGCCAATTGCATTGGGGAGAGTCATTCATGTGAGTTATTGGTGGTGTGCGCGTTATTCAGACTAAAGGTTATCAAAACTTTCCTGGGGTTTTGAACACTATTTCAATAAGAATAATGTGGAAATAAAATCTTGTTACATTGCAGGATCACACTGATGATGTGATTAATACGATGTTGACACTTAGTAATACTATATCCATCTCATAAAAATATTTCCTTTTTATTTTTCACATAGATTAAATTTTAATTAAAAAACTTAATTTGTGTTGCTAGAAATATACAATTTAATGATATATTACCTAATAAGTCTTTTCATTTATTTAATATTTCACTTTAAATCTTCTTTATTGTTGATTACTATGTATAATAAATAAAGGTATTTTAGAAAACTAAAAAAGCTAAAAAAGGAAAGGAAAATTGTTAATTTCACAAATCATCCCCCAACCTTTGAGCTAAGTCTTGATTTCATTCTCAACATTTGATAAGACACCCCACAGCCATTTATCACTCAGTCATTAATGGGTTAAAAATTAATAAAGCAAAAATATGATTAACGAATTTTGTTATGTGACAGTTTTAATCATTAATATATGATACACTAAGATGATAAGTTTTCAATTAAAAAAATAGCTAATTTTAAGAAGGTTAATAGCAAATCGAATAAGACTTTGATAAGTTCAATAGTAAGTGGGATGATTC